>VXBP01002165.1:11422-28832 GCA_013400115.1 Rhinopomastus cyanomelas | reverse complement strand
CAGAGCTTATTGCATCAGTGAAAGGACATTTGTTTCCTTTAACATTAAAAACAAAGACCAGAGCAACCATTCTGAAAGAGAAATAAATGGAGTTAATTTGCATTGTGACTGTTTTAATTCCATCAGATATTTCTGGGTGCTCAAACAGAGTCACAGACTCACATGGTGTAAGGGATTGGAAGGGACCTCGAAAGATCATCCACTCCAATGTCCCTGCTACAGCAGTATCCCCTAGATCCAGTCACACAGGAGCAGGGCCAGGTGAGTTTTAAATGTCTCCAGAGAAGGAGACTCCACAACACCCCTGGTCAGCTCCTTCCAGGGCTCCGTCACCGAGAAGAAGTTCCTTCTCACATTGATGTGCAACCTCCTCTGTTCCAGCTCACACCTGTTGCCCCTTGTCCTGCCATTGCATGCCACTGAGCAGAGCGTGGCTCCAGCCTCCTGATCCCCACCCTTTCCATACTTATCAACATTCATGGGGTCACTCCTCCGTCTCCTTTTTTCCAAGCTCAGTAGATCCAGCTCCCTCAGGCTTTCCTCAGCAAGGAGATATTCCACGCACTGTGACACTGGAAATGTGGGAAGTGCCAGGTTGTGTGCATGGACCCGATGTCTTGTTCTCCAGGCACAACCCTATGTCTTGCCATGGTCTCAGAGCTTCTGTTGCTTTTCATTCCTCGAGTTTGTGTTTCACTGGCAAAATGAAAACCAAACCAGGGAAAGAACTGCTGTCTGGGTTGGCTTTCCCCATCAGAAGAATAGCCGACTCACCTCCTTTTCACAGACCCCTCTCCCACAAGAAAGGTGCAAAATCATGCAAACAAAACCATGTGGTGAGTTGTCTCCCTGCTTTTCTCCGCTGGCAATCTGTCTCTCTAATTTCTGCAAGTCAGTGTTTCTCTACCATAAATGTTTGGTAACTAATAACTATCAAACACTGTTTCTTAGGCTGCTCAGGGAGGTGCTGGAGGCTCCATCCCTGGAGCCATTCAAGGTCAGGCTGGATGGGGCTCTGGGAAACCTGGTCTGTTGAGTGCTGGCGTTGCTTGGTGTTGGGAGGTTGGACTTTGGAGGTCCCTTCCAGCCCTACACATTCTGAGATTTTATTCTGTGATTCTGTTTTATGTCTGGTTTAGCTGCTGTGAGACAGAGGTTTGGGGTTCTGGTTGTGATCATCTGCTGTCTCCCCAGTTTTATTCTGAGGGCAGATCAGTCTCCTTTTGCTGCAGAATCTCACATCCACACATCCCATAAATAAAGGGTGTTGTTTTGGGGGAGAACAAAAAAGCCTTCCTGAGATGAAGATTTTCAAACTCTGTTGAGTCTTTCTTGTTACTAATATCCTCTGTGCCCAGCTCCCTGGGTGCTGTCACACTGTGATGCTTAATTCTGGCTGCCCTTGAAGGATAGTATAGCTCCAGCACTGGCCAGCTCTTCTCTAGGTCCTTTGTTTGCTCCTCCAGTTCTGGCAGTTGGTGACACAGGTCCTCTCTCTGAGAAAATGGAGCTGCATGACAAGGAGTCCCAGGCAAAAGGGGGGATTCCCATTGGAGTCCAGAGGAAAATTCTTCTGCATGAGAACCATTAACCACTGGAATCATCTCCCAAGGGAAGGGGTCAGACTCAGCTGGACAGGCTGTTGGATCGTTCATTTCAACTCCATTTTAGCTGGATAGGTTGGACTGGATGGTCCTTGAGGTCCCTTCCAGCCTGATGTTCTATGAATCTATGAGAAAAAAATTATGAAACTGGGTCTACAACATCTTTACACTCTGAATACTCAGAGCTAGTGCACTGGTTGTTACAATCAGCTAGGTAGTTTGATGGTTTAGGCACAGAGGCAACCAGGGCTTGGTGGGCACTAGCCAGGGTGTCACCAGCCATCGATGCATTGACTGAGTCTGTAAATAACATGCAAGATAGGCTCTGATGATAACGAGTGGTTTCTGATAGCAGTTCAAGTGTTGTGAGAGGCATTAAAAGGTTATTGTGTCCACAAAAGGTCACCTGTAATTGCACCCGAGTTACTGTTACCGTTCCCGGAGGCGACCTTGGAGTAACAAACTTTTAAGATGCTATTTGTGAGGATCCACAGAGAAGATATTTACCACCAGCAGAAGGACTTTGCACAAGTCCTCAGTAGCTTTCTGCTGTGAGTTTCTGGTTCTCAAGCTGGGATGCGTCATTGCATGTTCTGAGCTCCGGGGTGTTTCTCTGGGCTGCACCCTGAGCCGCCTGTTTCTCCCTCTCCTGCTGCTTTAGCTCAGAGCCAGTCTCCTCTAAAGCAGAAAAATCTCTGCACTGCTGTTTTTGCTGTGTTCTGGGGAAAGCAGCTGTAACTCAACGCCAGCACCAATTGCACTGGAACAAGGAGATGCTGTAGTAAGCAGTAAGAGCTCCGTTCACATCTGCTTTGGGGAACATTCGCCCACTGCCGGGCGATGGGAGGGGAAGTCTCTCGTCCCATGGGGGTGTGACAGCAGCTCCCCCAGCTCCCAGCAAATCCTACAGGGCAAACTCTAGGTTTGCAGGGACAGCAAAGGACTACCTGCAAATGAGATGGAACTTTTACCCTGAAATGCAGTAGGACTGCTGGGTTTCAAGACGCAGGAGTGAGTCATGTTCTGGACTCAGGTTGGAAAAGACCCTTGAGATCATCAAGTCCAAGCAACAACCCAACTCTACCCACTTCACCACTAGAACAGATCTCTCAGCTCCACATCTAAATGACCTTTAAAGTCCTCCCATTTAAGAGAGGCAGCCCCACACAGTGTGTCATGTCAGGGATGTGTTTTGGATGACTGCATCTGGGCAGTGCAGCAGAATCTGCCACAGCTCCTCATGCTCACCTTCCATGGTCCCACCTGGGGAGGGAGAGGAGCAGGGTGAGCACTGCACGGAGGCCACCGGTATATTTATGGGGTCACATGGGTTGAATCCATCTACAGATGTACAAGACGCATTTTAACTTACTTTTGGCTTTGCAGCCTAGGCCAAGCTACTATAGAATCATAGAATCATCAAATCACCCAGGTTGGAAAAGACCTTCAAGACCATCCAGTCCAACTGTCTGCCCTACAACCCCCAACCATTAACCCAGCTCCTGAAACACCCTGGCTGCCTGTTTATTGAACCCCTGCAGGGATG
Organism: Rhinopomastus cyanomelas; assembly: GCA_013400115.1. Taxonomy (NCBI): domain Eukaryota; kingdom Metazoa; phylum Chordata; class Aves; order Bucerotiformes; family Rhinopomastidae; genus Rhinopomastus; species Rhinopomastus cyanomelas. The sequence goes on along the minus strand of VXBP01002165.1, from coordinate 25,682 downwards.
GTGCCTCCACACCCTCCCTGGGGGGCCCGTTCCAAGGCTTCTCTACTCTTTCTGGGAAGAAGTCTTTCCTCGGATCCAATCCAAACCCTCCCCTGGCACAACCTGACCTCATTTCCTCTGGCCCTATCGCCACGAGAAGTGCTGGTCAGGGCAGCTTGTGGTCTGACTCAAATGAAGGTTGTTTTTAATTGTAAGTTCTGCCCAGGTCTTGTCCAGATGCAACCCCAGAGTGTCTGGAAACGGACACGAGTCCGAGGGCTGTGTGATGCTTGGAGCACAGGACAGCTGTGAGTGCAGCCCGATGCAGCTGGTTTCAAGGGCAGTGAGGTGGGACCTCCAGCCTTGGCTGCACTGCGCGGGCTCCTCGGGAAGGAGCCCATGTGCAGTTTTAATTAAGCAACTGAGAAGAACTGTTTTGTACAAAGATTAATAGGTCTATGTTTTAATTATGGGGAAATAATAGACTAGAGAGCCAGGAAAGTGGGAGGTGTCCAAAAGAGAGGATTAAAAACTTTAAAGGAGCTGGGCGAGACGATATTTTTCTGTACTTACAAATTACAGGAGATCAGCCCCATTAATAATGATCACAAAAATAATAAAATACCTTCAGCTGTGTACGACAGCCAACATTAAACCCCGTTTGTTATGGTTGTTGAGTGGAGAATTCCTGATTACAATCATCAGTTAAAAACCAAATTGTTCTTTTTTCCAATCCTCTGCATTTAAAAATAGAATAATTCTCTTCTGAGTTCAGCTATAGTTTAATCAATACTTCGCCAAGCAAAGGTAAAAAGAGCAGAAGTTGCTTTTATTTAATGATCTCTTTCTTTAATTGTGCTGTGGGGTTGTTATTAAATTCTAAAAATAGTTGGTCCTACATAGAGAGTTTAAAAATCCCTTTGTGGAAAATGATGCTGGGATGTGCAGGAAGTTTAAAAATGAACAAAAATTTAAGGACAGGAGAGGGGGAAGAGAGGCAAGGCCACCAGTACAGAATCACAGAGTTACTGTGGCTGGAGAAGCCCTCTGAGCTCACCCAGTCCAGCCCAGCCCAGGACCTAACACCACCACAGTGGCCAGAACAGGGCACTAATTGCCACAGCCAGGCTGGCCTTCAACACCTCCAGGGATGGGAACTCCACCACTGCCCTGGGCAGTCCAGTCCAGGCTCTGATCACCTTTTCCATGGGGAAGGCCTTCCTGACATCCAGCCTAACCCTCCCCTGGCAGCTCCAGGCCCTGCCCTCTCCTCCTGGCGCTGGTTGCCTGGGAGAAGAGCCTGACCCCTACCTGACTACAACCTCCCTTCAGGGAGTTGGAGAGAGGGAGAAGGTCCTCCCTGAGTCCCCTCCAGGCTAAACACCCCCAGCTCCCTCGGTCTGTCCTCATCGGCCTTTCCCTCCAGTCCCATCCCCAGCCTCATTGCTCCTCTGGACCTACTCCAGCCCCTCCATCTCTTTCGTGGTGTGAGAGGCACAGCACTGCCCCCAGTACTGGAGGGGAGGCCTCTGCAGTGCCCTGTACAGGGCCAGAATGTCATCTCTAGTGCTAGTGGCCCCTCTATTCCTGATTCAAGTCAGGATGCCATTGGCCTTCTTGGCCACCTGGGCACCCTGCTGGCTTCTGTTCACCCAGTTGTCACCCTGTCTTGCCAGGTCCCTCTCTGCCAGGCTGCTCTTCAGCCCCTCATCCCCCAGTGTGTAGCTGCAGGGGATTCTTGTGGCCCAACAGCAGTTGCTGTTTCTCGTGGTTGTCAGCTTTTCAATGCATTTTCCCCAAACTTCAGTGCACGAGAAGAGTTATCGCTGGACGTTATTAAATGTCAGAGTGCTTTGGCTTGAAGCGCCGGTCAGCAATGAGCAGTGGCCAACACGGCTCCCTCAGGAGCTCTCTGGCAGGAGCACCTGCAGTAGTGTGATCCCATGGGGACTGGTTTGCTCGGCTCTAGGACTGTGCATTGATCCAGTGTCAGTATTCGAGGTATTTATGGCACTTAAAACAAGATGTTGAAACTCTTAGCTTGAGGCTCAGACTCATCCTGAGGGAGCTGCAGTGGAAGCCTGCCAGCTCTTCCAAGCTTCACAGGAGATCAGAACTCTGCCCAAACTCATCTCTCAGTTTTGCTGGAAACTTGTGGTCATCCCCTGCCAGACTTAACAGGCAAAGCTCTCTGCAGTGCAGACCCAGTGGTTTTGCATGTGGAGAGCCGGCCTGCGCGGGGACAGCCTGCAAGGGCAGTGGGACACTTTGTCATCATGCAAGAGCTGAGCTGTAGCAGCGCTTCAGCGCAGAGGGCTGCTGGGGTATCAGCTGTGGTTGTGTTCGTGCACTGGTTGTGTCACAGAGTCACAGGATCACACTGCGGGTTGAGTTGGAATGGACCAGAAGGGTAATTTCCTTCCAACCCTCTGCCATGGGCTGGGGCACCTTCTGCAAAACTAGGTTGCTATGAGCTCCATTCAACCTGGCCTTGAACACTGCCAGGGAGGGTCACTCAGAACACATATAGGAAGATCTCTCTTCCGTTGAATAGAGGGGGGAAGAAGACTCAGCATTCATTTCAAGGGGAGAAGAATTCTTATTCATCCCTATTTCTGTTTTTCTACCTCATCTACATTGCAGAGGCATCATCTCCAGTGGCTAGTGGCCCACGTGGGCTGGTGCGTAACTCAAGCGGCCTGCAGAACACTGCAGTTATAGCTGCCTTTTCAGAAATGAGAAGTGATTTGCAAACAGAAAAGGATTAAATTTGTTAGATCAGAAAACATTCCTGAGATGAATCATTTGATTGCTTCTTCCACGGAATAAATACGCACTTTATACTGCCTGGGGGGAAAAGGCAGCATCTCGGCTGCTCGTTAATCCGAGACTATTCTGTGCAAAATATTGGAGCCAAATCGGGCAACATTTTCACACAGTGTTGGGGAACTTGTTTGGAGGGAGTGGAGAGAAGAGAGAGGCAGAGCTTTCTGCTGGGGAAGGGACCTGCCCCAGGGGAGATATTTAACTGTTTCCATAGAGCCTTATTTATAGGAAGAATCATGGTGAGTTAGACAGGAACACTGGGCCACAGTACCTTGCCAGTCTGAGCCAGCACGGAATATGTTCTTCTAGTTTTCCTTTCAGAAATGCATTTTGTCATTGAAAATCTCAACAACCAACCGGCTGTTCTGTTCTCAGCCCTTGGTTGTGATTTGTAGGGCAGTTGGGTACCACATGCCTTTGCTTCCTCAGCAGGATGTAAAGGGAAGCCGATCAGAGCAGGTTTTCATCTCTCTCCATGGTACCCAGACTCCTCAAAGTTAATAAGGCAGAGCTTTTGCTTTCTTTGAGGGGTTTAAGACAAACCCCTCGTTTTTCAAGTAAGCTAGAGGCCTCACGTTCCTTCCTGCTGCAGTTCATCTTCCCTCAGCCAGAAGCCCTTGGTATCAGAAAGGCTATGGTTCAATGAGGGTTTTGGGGGAACCTTTGGGGCTTTGGGAGCCAGTGCCATGAGAAGGCTCTGAGGGTGATCTGGAGCTCACTCAGCTCTGCCTGTCTGAATGTGGCTGTTACGTCATTCATTCATGTCTGAGCAGAATTGCAATTTCATCTTTAATTAATAACCAAAAAGTCAACTTTTCTTTACATTGAATTTTTTTAATCAGGGCTAGTTTTTTCCTCACAAGCAGCAGAGCCCAGCTATCTCCAGCTGCTGCAGAAAAGCAGCTCATTGCAGAAACCCATCCGTGGGTCTGAGGTTTCTCTGCTGCTCCCCAGAATCCTGATCATTAGAATCAGTTTGAAAATGTTCATAGGACTTTGAAGGCAGCTCCTTGCATTGTCTCCAGTGGGACCAGACCCCACAAAACTCCTCCTGCAGAGATCCATGGGCATCAGCTGCGCTCTCCATCCTCAAAGTGATGCTTCCCCATGACATCCCAATCCTCCGCTGTATAAACTGTGATTGTTGAATCCTGTGTCGTACGCAGCTTCTCTCAGAACTCTCAGATCTCATGTCAAGCCTGTTAATTAAATGAAGGGTTATATTCACCATCCCTTTCTGAAGAATTTCAGCCTGATGCTTCTATTTCCTTATTCCTAAAGGAAATGTAATTTTCCCCTTAAACAATACCACCATGTGCTGGAGCCAAGAACTCACCTTTTCTTCCACCTAACAGTTGCCATAATTGTGCTATTTTAATGTTTTATCAAAGAGAGATCTGGTCTATTCTTCTTCCTTCATGTAAAAACCCTCTGGATCAAATAAAACCATCCCATTAGCCTGTTGCACTTTGTATTCCATTCCGTCAGCTATGAAAGCCTTCAGTTCTATTGTGGCCCTGGTGGGCAGCCTAAAACTTCCCTCATTCACCCTCTGCATTTTCTTAATGCAGGTGACACATTTATAATTTCCCAGTCACAGTCTCTCTCTCAAAACCCCCTCATGCTCCTGGATTTGCAGTTTCAGCCTCTCGAACATGACTCCCGCTAAGGATGTTCTCTGCCCCGACTCCATTAGCTGCTCTGCCTCGTCCCACTTGCTGGATGTTGCCTTCTCTATGGAAAACTGGAGTATGGTGCTCATTTAGTTTCTGAGCCATATTTAAATAGCCTTCACCTCACTCCAGGCTCTTCCGTGTCAGCTTGTGGAATGATAGAATTATAGAATCCTACCATGGCCAGGGTTGGAAGAGACCTTAAAGATCATCCAGTTCCAACCCCTCTGCACAGGCAGGGACACCTTCACTAGAGCAGGTTACTCAGGGCCACAGCCATCCTGCCCTTTGACACTGCCAGGGATGGGGCAGCCACAACTGCCTTGGGCAACCTGCTCCAGCATCTCCCCACTCTCACAGCAAAGAATTTGTTCCTCATGTCCAACTTCAATATCCTCTCTTCAAGGGGAACCTTATGGGGCAGAAACTGTTCCTCAGGGCCAACCTCAGCCTCTCCTGGGGCAACTTGGGGCCATTGTCTGTGGTGGTCCAGTGTTGTAGTCTCCTTGTACCCTCATACTTCACAGAGTCCTGTGTAATGCTGGTGTTGACTGGTTCTCTTACCTCACATGCTGCTCTTTCAGGCATTTTTGGGGTTGCTCAGAAGAATCCTGGGTCCAGCTCACATCCCAGAGAGCAGCTCTTTGCTGTCAACCCTAGCAGTTCCTTTCACAGGCAAACACCACAAAGTAGAGCTTGACTTCCTCAACCAAGCACCAGTTGAACACAGTTCAAATGTCCATGTGGCTGAAGAATGGTGCTTAGTGCCCTTCCTGTGTCCTGCTCTCCCGCCTGCTACCAGTGTCACTCCTTTGCAGGTGACAGTAATGTTTGATGACTTCTGCAAAGCCACCAGATGCATTAAGAATTAGAGCATGTCCTGGGACATTTCCCCTTTGTTTATCATGCTAAGAAGTGCTGTCAACATCATTCACCAGCTTCTTATTATTTGTTCCCTGAAGTGCCAGTGTTTGCTCATGATCATACACCCACTGAGATTGGAAGAGACCTCGAAGATGATCCAGTCCAGCCATCAACCTCACCCTGCCCACTAAACCCTGTTTTCCTAAGCTCCAGATCATGTCCCTAGGCTCCACATCTATACAACTTCTTAACCTACCCGGGGTGGTGATTCAGCCTCTTCCCTGGTGACACTTTCAGTGGAGAAGTTTTTGCTAAGGTCCAGCCTAAACCTCCTCTGGTGCAGCTTGAGGCTGTTCCCATGTTCATCATCTTCTTGGGATGCACTGGTGATGTTGAACAGTGTTGATCGCAGTGTGGTTCCCCTAGTGTTAGTGAGTGAGGGAGAACTTCAGATGCTGGTTTAGAGAGATGTTACAGATGTTTCCTGAGACAGGAGACAGAGTACTGACAGCAGAGCACACGGGTGCCTCGTTCCCTGAGCTAAGCTTGTGCCTCTTTCTGCCTGGGCAGGTTTTTTTTTGGTTGCTTATCTAGAGAAAGGATTTTCAATTAACATTGACCTTTAATACTCCTCCTGGTTTTTGATTCTCCAGATGGCGAAACGGGCTACAAATTGGATTTTGCAATATACCTTGTTCTTTATATTTCTCAGCTGATTAGTTTCAGACAGTTGGCGGCTCCTACAGCGGTGCGTTCGGCTCGCAGTTCCCTCGCAACCTCCAGTGCCGTGTTCAAACCCCCAAGATATTGTATAGAGAAGCTGTCAAACTCTTTAGATCTGAGTGTTTTCATTTTCCAGCTGGACTCGTTACTCATTCTACAGGAAACAAACTCCTTACTTTATGGAGGAGTGTTTTCAACATAAAATGTAGAAGGAGAGGCGTCTGCCTGGGGTACATCCTGCTATTAGGGGTGTTGTTGGGCACCAAGCTCTGATTAAGGTGACTGTTGTCACTCTCTCTGACTCTCTGAAGGAAGGTTGTAGTCAGGTGGGGGTCAGGCTCTTCTCCCAGGCAACCTGCGTCAGGATGAGAGGGCAGGACCTGAAGCTGCCAGGGGAGGATTAAATTGGACTTTAGGAAGCCCTTCCTTCCGGAAAGGGTGATCAGAGCCTGGTATGGACTGCCCAGGACCATGGTGGAGTCCCCATCCCTGGAAGTGTTGAAGGACAGCATGGCTGTGGCTCTTAGCACCCTGGTCTGTCTGCTGTGGTGATGTTAGATCCTGTGCTGGGCTGGATTTGCTCAGAGGGCTTCTCCAGCCTCAGTAACTCTGGGATTCAGTGATTATCAATAGGATTCCAGACTTGGTTGGCTTGGAAGGGATCTCAGAGCTCCCGCAGTGCCAACCCTCTGTCATGGGCAATGACACCTTGCACCAGACCAGGTTGCCCAGAGGCCCAGTCTGGTCTTAGACACTGACAGGGATGGAGCAGCCACAACCTCCCTAGGCAACCTGTTCCAGGGCCTCAGTACTCTCACAGGGTGCTTCTTCAGATCTCAGTGGCCCTGTCTGTATATTTACCCCAAAGACCATTATTTATGGTAATTGTGAAGTGTGGCATAACTCCATTGAGCTGAGTCCTTTCATTGGAGTCACTGCCCTACCAGAGATGGTTTACAAGATAGTTAGAGAACTGTGCTCTATGTTTCCTTGCTGCTGTCAGTGGGGAAATCTGTGCTAATTGAGTGTGTGTTTGCTTGAAACAAGATGTCTTGGAAGTGATTAGCAATGACAAAGGTAATTACTCGTGGAAAGGGAAAAGGTACTGTTTTGGATACTAAGATGCACGTATGGGCTTGAGTAGAAGTCTCTTGATTCTTTAACCAAGCAAGCAGCGATTTCTTGTGTCATGGGAAAAAGGCAGCAGTTTCTCCTGGGTACACGTGGTGGCTTCTGATCCTTATGGGCTGAAACTGGAGCAGAAGGGGCTGCTCTGATGAAGTCCTTAAGTCCAGCTTGGAAATCACAGATTCACAGAACATTAAGTATTGAAAGAGACCTCAAAAGATCATCCAGTCCAGTCCCCCTGCCACAGCAGGATCCCCTAGTTCCAGTCACACAGGAACATGGCCAGGCAGGTTTTAAACATCTCCAGAGAAGGAGACTCCACAACCCCACCTCAGCAGCCCCTTCCAGGGCTCCCTCACCTTCACTGTCAAGAAGTTCCTTCTCACACTGATGTGGCATCTTCTCTGTTCTAGCTCACACCCACTGCCCCTTGTCCTATCATTGGGTGCCCCTGGGCAGAGCCTGGCATCATTCTCCTGACACCTGCCCTTTCCATATTTACCAACATTCATGGGGTTACCCCTCAGTCTCCTTTTTTCCAAGCTCGAGAGAGTCAGATCCCTCAGCCTTTCCTCATCAGGGAGATGCTCTCCTCCCTGCATCATCTCTGTGGCTCTCTGCTGGACTCTCTCCAGCAGCTCTGTGTCCTTGTGGAACTGAGAGGCTCAGAACTAGATACAACATTCCGGATGTGGTCTTAGCAGGGCAGAGGAGAGGGAGACTTCTGACCTGCTGCTCCACTGGCCACCCATAGCAGGAAAATCAGAGAGCAAGCTGGTGGCAGAGAAACATTGGATGTTTCTAGTTAGGATGGGCCTTTGGGTTTGTGCTCATGTGGGAATTGTCCAGCAACTCACGTTTTGAGGTTCAGGTCTAATCTGATGTGTCTGTGCTCAATCTGAAAATCCATAGCAAGTCCATGGTGTTTAAGAGCTCCCACATGTCCCTAACCACGGCTTCTCCCTCTTTCCCAGGTGTTACTTGGAGGATGGAGCTTCCAAAGGTGCCTGGCTCAACCGGTCCAGTATTATTTTTGCTGGTGGCGATAAGTGGTCGGTAGATCCTCGAGTGTCAATCGCCACAGCGAACAGGAGAGAGTACAGCCTGCAGATACAGGACGTTGATGTGACGGACGACGGTCCCTACACCTGTTCAGTGCAGACCCAGCACACTCCCAGGACAATGCAGGTGCACTTAACTGTACAAGGTAAGTGCTCAAAGCAAGTCCTTACTGGAGATGTGCTAGAGGAATCTGTGTTTATCAATGGGAAGTAGCAGCTAAGGTGTTTTATGGAGGTTTTCTCTTTGTTTGTTTCTTTTTCCTTGGATGGATGCAGCCTCAGGCTGTGTGTGCTGATGATTCCGGGCCTCTGCAAACAGATGATCAGCCCAGAGAGGTCTTCAGGTTGCCAAAATCAGGTGTAAATCCTCATCTTCTTCTGCTGGTCAAAACAGAGGAAAAGCCTGGTGCAGTTGATGAGGCCTGGTCCCTGCATTGGGGCTGTACAGGTGTCTGTCTGCTGGGGACAGATCTCCTGCACAGCTTGGAATGTGGGGGTTCTGCGTGGTCAGCAGCCTGGTCACCATGTGGAGGTGTGGGCTCAGTTGCTGAGTTCACAGGAGATCTGTTTTCCCTGTGAGCGCTGACACCAGGTATTGCCAGAAATACCTCCTTGCTTTTATGACATTGGGGTGTTCAGAAACACCATGGAATGGGACAGGGATCAGGTCTGTGGGGATGGAACACGGGCCCACAAGGCATGGTTTGATGATAGTGTAGTGAAAGCATCGAATCAAAGACTCTGGTGGATGCAGGGAGACAGAGTCAAGACCTCAGGCTGCAGCTGCACCCCAACAGCCTGGCTCTGGTTTTCCCACAAGTGTTTTGATGAGAGTTGCAAAGAAGGAAAATGGTTTGTGTGTTCCTTCAAAATGGTTTGTGGGTCCTTTCAAAATGGTTTATGGGTTCCTTCAGGGTGGTTCCCCAAGGGCAGCCTAGGAGACTCCATCCCATGTTCTGAGGCAGGACAGTGGATTGCTCTTGGAAAGCTCCAGTACTCCCAACAGCAGCCCCACAGCCCCAAAGGTCTTCTTGCTCTTCCCAGAGCACTCATCTTACCTGCCCCCATGGATGTGTCCTGTCCCCATGGATGTGTCCTATCACATGGATGTGTCCTATCCCCATGGATGTGTCCTACCCCCTTGGATGTGTCCTATTCCTGTGGATGTGTCCTACCCTATGGATGTGTCCTGCCCCCATGGATGCATCCTACCTCCACAAAGCTTTAGGCTTGATGTTTTCAGTAAGTTTGTTGGCATTTCAGAGCTACAGATTTTCAGCTGAGCACCCCAAACTCTTTCTCTGGTGTGTTTGTGTCTTGCCAGCATTCCTATACAAACAGGAGTTCACTCTCTGGGTTACAACAGGCAAAGCCAGAAGGCATAAAGCAGATTTTTCAGAAACAGAAATTCTATTAGATCTGGAAATTTCATATAAATTCATTAAAACTAAAATTAACGAGACAAAACAATGGATTTTGCATTAAAATCCGTAGGATTTGGTTCTTCCAGACCGTTCCCTCCCAGAAATAAGATCCCAATTTTGTAATAGGAACAGAATTACAGAGAATCAGGGATTGGAAGGGACCTCGAAAGATCATCCAGTCCAATCCCCCTGCCACAGCAGGATCCCCTAGATCCAGTTGCACAGGAACACGGCCAGGCGGGTTTGAAATGCCTCCAGAGAAGAAGACTCCACAACCCCCACTGGGCAGCCCCTGCCAGGGCTCTGTCACCTGCATGGAGAAGAAATTCCTTCTCATATCGATGTGGAACCTCCTCTGTTCCAGTCACAGGCGCTGCCCCTTGTCCTATCATTAGTTGCCCCTGAGCAGAGCCTGGCTCCATCCTCCTGACAGCCGCCCTTCAAATATTTATCAATATTAATAGCCCCCGTATTTGTTTCCGCGGAGGTGATATTTATCACAGTTTCAGAGTGAGCAATCCTTAGTTTTGATTGTCTCTGTAATAATTAATTCCCTTGTGCAAGGGGCTAAAAACAAAAAAAGTGGGCAATTAATTGCAGCTATAAACCACATAAACAGGAGCTTAAAATTAATTAGGCTAACTGAAAGTGTATAGAGAAATAATAACCCAATAGTTAAAAATATGCATAATTATTAAGCGATTGCATTTATATCTTCAGAAATGCAAAGTATAACCCAAGGCTTTAACTTATTAGTCTTTGGTGTAATCATCATTAACATTTTCTTTTGCATTTTTATGAGTAATAAAGTGATGAATATAAACCAGGAGAAGTGGCAATCCCTATTAAACCAGCCGCCTCACCACAAGCCCTTGCAGATCGCGTGTATGAAATGCTCCTCAAACTGATTAATCTTAACCACTGGACCTTCAGACCCCGATGGCTCGTAGGGGCGTTGGGCTGCTGCGGTGTAAGAGCTGAGTGCGTCACTTGCATGAAGATGGAGGTTTTATTAGCAGAGCCCCAAAGGCATCACTTAGTCCTTTTCAGCACCTTCCTCAGAGGCGGCTGTTGGGTGAAAACCCCCAAATGTGCCCTTTACACGAGGACGGGTCGAGGATCCAGAAGTACTTGTGTGCTGTCAGATGGGGGAAGCTGGGGTGAAGAAGCTGTGGCAGGGTCAGCTGTTATTTCCATTACGAGTTTCTCTGTGTCCAGCCAGTCCAATGTCACTGCAGTTGTGTTTTCTGGAGGAAGCAGGGAACAGCAGAGCCAGTACCAGTGAGCCTTTTTCCAGACAAAACCATCCCTAGCCCTGCAGGTTTTGCTCTGGAGTTGTCTGAACAAGAAGGGAAGGTTGCTGAGCTCCCTGATTGTAGAGTCCTGTGCCTCTGGAGGGTGCCTCCTCCCATCTCAGTGATTATTGTGGCCATTTATTTCCACGCCAGCTTCTACCTTTACCTATCTACTACTCTAGTTATTAGTTATATGAAATTATCAGCTGTGCAATGGATGATGCCCAGGGGGTTGGATCCAAGTCACTCCAATCACTCGTCCCACCAACCACTCAGCAACTGCCCACCCCACAGAGGTGGGATCTCATGTTGCCTCAACACTGGGATTCCTGTGGCAGTTTAAATGAATGTGAACCATGGGTTGTGCTGTCATCTGCCCGGTGGACTCATTCCTGTCAGCACTTTGAATGAGGTCTTACCCTGCTCACAAAGCCCTGGCAGGAGGTAGGGATGCAGGAGTCACGTGTCCTTTGAGATGGAGGCTGACCCGTCGAGGCTGTAAAGGGAGCATCAAAGAGCTAATTGGTGCTGCAAGCTTTATGTGTCCTTTCCTGCTGAATGGGGTTCACAGAGATGGAACCATAACATTTTATGGAAGCAGTTTTATGTTTCCTTTTAATATTGTTCATGGCTTTGTATTTCAAGATTAGAAATATCTTCTACTGTTGGGGAGAAATAAATGAAGGGAAAGCAGGTCTTTTGCCAAAGCAAAATCACCCAAAGGGGCGAGTTTCCTTTTACGCTGTGAATAACTGAGCAGCAGCAGCACATGAAATAACAGGAGAAAAGGAACATCTGAAAGCAAATCCTTCTCCCTTTAAAGTGCATCCACCCTACAGGCTGTGTTCTGATGGGTAACGCTGAGAGAAGACGTTCTCCTGCCAGAGAGCAGAGCCAGAGGAAGCAGGGCTGTGCCACTGTGGCACAAATTAAACGAGGAACGACTCATCTCTGATCATAAGCTCCCAAATAGCTTCCAACTCCAGACTGCAAAATTATTTGCTGTGAAAATCCACTTTAAGAGCCATGTAAATCCACTCTTTTCTTTTTTCTCTTTCTTTGGGCCTGTGTGAGAGGTTTTTCTGCACACACTGATCCAGTCACTCTTGTTTGCAACATCCTCTGCTCTGCTCTTTGGGGTGGCAGTGGCTGAAAATATTCAGGTAGTCACTCTAGAGAGTATTTAATGGGTTAACAATGTCTTCGTTTCCACAGGTGAAACACAGGAAGGCAGCACAGTCAGTAGATAACCTCGGCTGAGGGGAAGCAGCAGCACCCCTGCCCCTGTCCCACCAGATACAGGGAGCAGCCAGACCCAGTGGGGTTTGGCCACAGTCCATTGGGAATCTCTGGCAGAGCTGAATGCAGAGTTTCAGCCTCCCAAATCCCTCCTCAGCACCTGACACCACCAGATCGGATCCCCGCCACTGTTACCCCTTTTTGTGCCAAGGAATTTCATCAGGGTAGTTAACCAAAAAAGGAAAAAATCTGATGTGTCTCTAGCCCACTCGGGCGAAAGAAGAATCACATGGAAGGGAGGAAGGTGACCCAGGAAACTTGATTAAGAAAAAAAGGCTGAGAATTCGGAAGTAATTAATTAGAAGTCTAAAAGGTAGGAGTCTCAGCCCACCTCAGTGCCAGATGCTCAATCTGTAGAGGATTTTGATTTCAGACGTTTGCCACAGCCCCGAAACCAAATGCAGCACCTCATCCTACCTCATAATTCTTCCAGCAATGGGCTTCAGTTTCTACCATTTCTCATCTGACATTTATTCTACCAAAGTTCAGAATCTGTCCTCCAAACTGCGTTTCCTCTTCCACTTGCAGAAACACTGAGACATGCCAACCCGTGTCCTAGGGAATGGTCTTTGCTGTGGGCCAGAGCAGTGGGTCACAGCCTGGAGCCTCTGGCTCTCTCTGTGTGTCAAGATGCAGCAACGATGCCGTGGCAGCGTATGGGGAAAGGGCACACTGGGCTTCTGCTTTGTGACTCCAGGGAGGGAGAGGCCAGAACAGGGTGCTCTGAAGGATCTCAGCCACCACGAAGAGCTACCAGCATGGGCTGGAGAGCAAAGAACTTGTCCGAGATTGCTTAGCTTCACCTGGCTGTCCAGCGAGAGTGGCCAGCACTGGAGGTGGTGGCTCCCAGAGGGGCTGGTGGCGCAGGGCTGACCATGACATTGGCAGGCAAGGCTTGCGGCTGTGGTCTTCCTAAGGATGGATTAAAGACTTGACAGTTCTGCTTGTCTCCTTCAGCATGAACAAGGAGCCTGGCAATGCTCCTGCTGGTATGGTCTGCATCAAGGAAGGGGTTTCATGGCTGTGCTTTGTTCTGTCTTGGTTGTACAGCTCAGACAGTCCATGGTTTGGGCTCTGAACAGCGCAGATAGACCATGCTTTAGGCTCTCAACAGTTCAGATAGTCCATGCTTTAGGCTCTCAACAGTTCAGATAGTCATGGTTTGGGCTCTGAACAGCTCAGACAGTCCATGGTTTAGACTCTGATGTGCAGCTAACAGTTCTCACTACCTTTACCACCCCCTGTCCCCAACTCCCCTTGGTCTCTGCTGCTCTTGCTTTCCCCCATGGTACACAAGAGCCTGGCTCCTGGTTACCCCAGTGCTGCCCACTAGCACCTCAGTGCTAATTCAGGGGCAGTCAATGACACAGATTGATCAATTACCTAACATCTGATTTTTTGGGTTATCCTGTGCTTGGGCTCCTCTTGGGGTGGGGTCTTTGTCTGTCAGTCACTTGCTCCTGTCCCGCTGTCTTCACTCCAACTCGTTTCCATCCGTAACCAGCACTAACCACCAGCCATCCCAATAAAGCTTCCCTTTCCCATGAAGACTGGGTTAGGGATAAGCTGAGCAAACTGGATGTGCACAAATCCATGGGCCCAGATGGGATGCACCCGCGTGTGCTGAGGGAGATGGCAGAAGTCATTGCTAGGCCGCTCTCCATCATCTTTGCTAGGTCCTGGGGAACGGGAGAGGTGCCTAGGGACTGGAAAATAGCAAATGTGACCCCAATCTTTAAAAAGGGAGAGAAGGAAGACCCGGGTAACTATAGACCGGTCAGCCTCACCTCCATCCCGGGAAAGGTGATGGAACAATTTGTACTAGAGGCTGTTTCCGGGCACATCGGGGACAGGAGGGTCATTAGGGACAGTCAGCATGGCTTCACAAAAGGGAAGTCATGCTTGACCAACCTGATAGCCTTTGATGAGGGTGTAACCAGGTGGATGGATGATGGCAGAGCAGTGGATGTCATCTATCTTGACTTAAG
>VXBP01002165.1:0-11250 GCA_013400115.1 Rhinopomastus cyanomelas | reverse complement strand
TAGGGCAACGAAGATGATAAGAGAGGTGGAACACCTCCCTTATGAGGAGAGGTTGAGGGAGCTGGGTCTCTTGATCTTGGAGAAGAGGAGACTGAGGGGTGACCTCATTAATGTCTACAAATATTTTAGGGGTAGGTGTCAGGAGGATGGAGCTGCGCTGTTCTTGGTGTCATGTAGTGATAGGACGAGGGGCAATGGTTGTAAGCTGGAACATAGGAGGTTCCACATCAACCTGAGAAGGCACTTCTTCACGGTGAGGGTGACAGAGCACAGGAACAGGCTGCCCCGGGGGGTTGTCAAGTCTCCCTCACTGGAGATGTTCAAGGCCCGCCTGGATGTGTTCCTGTGTGACTTGGTTTAGGTGATCCTGCTGTTGCAGGCGGATTAGACTAGATGATCTTTCGAGGTCCCTTCCAATCTGTAGTGATTCTATGATTCTATGATGATTCTCTGTGTAAATGCAATTCATGGATTCAGTCAGAAGCACAACCTATACTTTTTATTTAAACGTGGAGAATATTTCCAAAGTTAGACTGGAGGCCCTTTTTTCTGTTTAATAAACCTCCTTAATGTCCCCTAAATATTAATGTATTGATTTAGTCTTTGCAATGTTTGCAAAGTCTTAATTTGTTTCCTCAATCAGGCCAAGAGGGACTTGCATTAGGCGCTAACGAGATAAATCTCACCCAAATTTATTTAAAGTGGGACAAAATAAATATGCAAAAGACTTCCAAAATCATATAACAACCACTTCCCAGCTAAAGCTGACAACCCATTACTCTTTTAAATCGCTAGCGCTCAACTGGGATGTCGGTTGTCGTTATAAAATTAACTCGCTGGTGCCAGCCACTATTATCATCTCGTCTCAGCTCAGCTCAAGAGCAAAAAGACAGGGAAAAATCATTCTGGAGGTGGAGATGGCAGAGGGAGATTTGCTCCGCCGTTGAGGCCCCCCGAGTCGAATGAACCATCTGCTCCAGCAAGCGGCATCCATGGACCCGCTGGTTGCAGGGTCTGCGTCCGCGCGTGGAGGGCGTCACTGCCCACCGGCCAGGACGTTTGCTCCTCGATGGGTATTTTCTCTCCATTCATTACATCTTCCCGTGTCCGTGCCTCTCGGGGCACTGAGATGAGCCGCAGAGGCTCGCTTCCTCTCCAGCCTGCGTGAGCGGCTTTTCTCCTTCTTTGAAAAGGCTTAAATCACGGGAAATGTTTGCAGTACCAGGTGATCTCATTTACAAGGGTGTAAATCGGGAATATTTTATCTGAAGTAGAACAGGGCTGTGCTCACCTCAAAGACATAATTCCGTGGTGTCAGAGGTGCTTTGCAGTCGTGGCTGCATCTGAATTTCCATTAAAAGCCCGAAATTTCCATCTTCTGAAATCTGCAAGCAAAGGATAATCTGCACAAAATAATCATTTACTCTCTGGTCCGAGGAATATTGGGGCTGGTTCATCTGAATTGAGCCAAATGAGTTGTTCTGTGGCCTCTGAGAGCCCTGCAGAAGGGGTGTTCAGCAGAGGCCAGAATGTCTGTCAGCAGCTTCTCGCATGATGAGGCGACGCCAGAAGCAGAAGTAAAGCAACAAAGCAAAAGAACCCAACAGCAGGGGTTACAGAACACAATGATCTGATGCAACGGGCAAAAGTAGGGGTTGTTAGATGCTTCGTATTCACTGAGTTCTTCATCTCCTCCTCTACCAAGGTGAAGGGGTGCACAGGCTTCCTGCTGGGCATCGCTTGTTCTCCTGGAAATGCTGGTCTGCCAGGAGCCCACCCTACAAACAGGAGAGATCCCTAATGTAAAATGGCACAGAGTCAGGCTAGGTTGGGCTGGAAAGGAGCTCAGAGCTGATCCAGCCCCAGCTCCCTGCCATGGGCAGCAATACCTCTCTCACCAGACCAGGCTGTCCAGAGCCCCATCCATCCTGGCCTTGGACACTTCCAGTCCAGCCAGCTGGAAAGGCTGTGTGAAACCCAAGTGGTAAAACCAGTGATGAAACCCTTTAGAAAGGACAGTGTTAAAAATTATACCAGAGAGAAAAGCAGGTGAGAATGAGAACTCTGATCAGAGGGAGCTGCTGCTGGCTCTGCTCTGTGTCGTGGGTTCCTTCTGGTTCTTACTGGTGTTAGGGCAGATGCCTCTTTGTCATCCTGCTGATTCACTGAAAGGCGGTTGGGCTGGCCTGGGAGAGCGGAGATGATTCCAGGGATGATGTTATTCATCACCATCGCTGGCGCTTCGTGAGTGTTTCTGGAACTCTGTGCCCTGAGTAAGCAGTGTCAGAGTCTATTGAGGTTTCTGCCACTCGGCACTGAGATCACTGCGATGGATCTGACTCATTTTTTTGATTGGATTTCCTGCTCTTTCAGCTTCTGCAGTGTTGGGCTCTCTGTTGGCAGGAGAATCATAGAATCATTCAGGTTAGAAAAGACCCTTGGAATCATTGAGTCCAACCAGCAACCCTACTCTACAAGGTCATCCCTAAACCGTGTGCCCCAACACTATATCTAAGTGACTTTTAAACAGGTCCAGGGGTGGGGACTCAACCACCACCCTGGGGAGCCCATTCCAGTGCCTGATCACTCTCTCCAGGAACAATTTTTTCTTGATGTCCAGACTAACCCTCCCCCGTTGAAGCTTGAAGCCGTTCCCTCTGCTTCTGTCACTGATTACCTGTGAGAAGAGATCAGCATCAACACCTCTGCACTGTCCTTTCAGACAGTTACAGAGAGCTTTGAGGTCTCCCCTCAGCCTCCTCTTCATCAAAACAAACATCCCCAAGTATATTAACCTCTCCTCATCAGATCTCTTCTCCAGGCCCTTCCCGAGCTTTGTCGCCCTCCTGTGCACTTGCTCCAGCACCTCAATGTCTGCCTTGTACTGAGGTGCCCAAAACTGGACCCAGTCAGTGCTGAGTACAGGGGGGCAATCACTTCCTTACTCCTGCTGGGGACATAGTTTCTGATCGACGCCAGGGTGCCATTGGCCTTCTTGTCACCTGGGCACCCTGATGGCTCCTGTTCAGCCACCTGTCAATTGCAAGAGGACCCTGTGTTTCAAAGTTTGCTTTTTGGCTGGAGGGTTGTTAACAAAGGAGGTTAAAGAGCCTTGGAGGGAGTGCACTGGAGACCAGTCCCTGCAGATCTGACTGGGAGTGTCTCCTTTGCCTTCACTTGCATTTGAAAAGGGATGGGAAAAAAGCCCCCCAGCCCTGGTGCAGGGTAGATCTAGAACAGGCTAAATCTAGTTCACCTTGCCAAAAGGGTTTAAATCTAAACAAGTAAAGAAGTCTTGCTAAGGAGGTGCAAAACTACTGAGCATCCTCAAGTCAGTCCCAACAGCTTTGAAAATCCTCATCTTGTGTTTCTCTCAGATGGAGGAGAAAACTCTGCAGAAGCATTTTAAGGGCAAAACTTTGTCACAGGTAGATGTCTATTCAACCTTATCGTCCTTAAATCCCACCATATCAGGAGCTGTGTTTATTGTAATCAATGAAAACAGAGATGAGGGTGTGAGAGCCATTTCTATAAAAGCAGACTGGGAAGAAAGTGGGCTGAAGTAGAAGGCCACATCACAAGTTCTTGAGGCACCGCTGTGTCCCGTCATCGCATGACCATGAGCAGCAGGGCTGCTGTGTCTCTGCGTTAAAGGCTGTGGTCAGCACCTTGCTTTCAGCCCGCTCACAGCTAATGGCATGTGACGTGCTAAATATCCTCCTTGAAATACTGTAATCTGATAAAAACCTTTTGTCAAGTTCAGTTAATGTTTAGAACGGGAGACAAATGGAAACTGCCCTGAATTTACAGATTTCTCAGGGAGCAAAACCTCCCCCACAGCAGCCCCTGCGCGCAGCATCCTCAGAACTGCATCCATGCGTGCCTCGAGGATCCATCTCTTAGAGTAATAAATCTCTTCTTCTAGGCTCCAGGGTGCCAGTGATTAATAATTTTGCCAATTAAGTGGCACCTCACTTGCACAACAGTGTGTTCTGTGGGAATTTCAGTGCCTGAATATGCCTGGATCTCAGTAACTCAGTAATTGAGCTTTTAGGGCACCTCCTTTAGACATGAGAGTAGTAGGGGAAAACCAGTGACATCCTGTTCATGAACCTCTTAAAACTAGAGAGAGCAGCGTCACGAAGCATCAGGACAGAACCAATGTGTGTGTTTTGCTGTGTGCCGTGACCTTGCCTGGGTCCCACCGAAGGTCTGGCTTCCCAACAGCCCTTGGCCACAGTAATGATCTTGCAAATGGTTTTTAAACTGCTTATGTGGCTCTCTGCAGGTTATGCAGCTGTGATTATAACCTCTGGAAATATTATCCCAAGTATCAGTGCAGACAATTAGATGTGTAGGGATGTACTAATAACTCACAGCAATAAATACAACACTCCACATCTTGAAATCACTAACAAATAAGAGCAAGTTTTCACAGAGCCACTATTTTATTGAAAGGGGAGGTAGAATTAGAGTGGTGTCCTGCAGGCTGGTGGGGAGCCAGCGTGGCTTCTCTTCTGGTTCTCAGAACCACAGAATTATTTCTGTTGGGAAAGACTTTTAAGATCATCAAGTCCAACCCTGAACCCAACTGTCCCAAGCCACCCTAAACCCTGTCCCTGAGCTCCAGATCTCCATGACTGTGAAACACTGGTGGGGTGGTGATTCAACCTCCTCCCTGGGCAGCCTGTTCCAAGGGCTGAGGGCCCTTTCCAGGAAAAAGTTTCTCCTTAGGGCCAACCTGACCTTCCCCTGGGGCAGCCTGAGGCCGTTTCTTCCTGTTCTGTCTCTTGTTCCTTGTGAGAAGAGACCAACCCCCATCTCTCTGCACCCTCCTGTCAGGCAGCTGCAGACAGCAATAAGGTCTCCCCTCAGCCTGCTCTTCTTCTGCCACTGCACTAATCAGAAATAGCAGAGACTTTTTGATACAGATGTAGTTCATTTATATTGATTTGAACTGAATCCCAGCGCGTGGATGCTAAGTCAGTAATGGTTGTCGTTTTAGAACTGGATTCTTTCTAAACTTCAATCAAAGGATCGTAACTGCTTCCAGAAAGGGAACAGTATTGCCTTCCATTTTGTGAGTGGGGGCATTGATAGACTTGAGAAGGTAAAACCAGACTGATGACATGCTCTGAAATTGCTCTTCTGGCGTTGAGCAGTATGGAAGTCCAGTCATTAGTGGAGAGAAATAAAGCTGCTGTGTTACTTCATCTGCATTTATTTTGCAGTGAAACATCCACAACCATGGAACAGCAGAGACTTTAATGCTCTTGTCTGTTCCTGCTGGCTGTCAGTAGTGAGTACCCTTGGGTACATAAGCACAGCCATGGAATCATAGAGTCATAGAATGTGCTGGGCTAGAAAGGACCTCCAAAGGGCATCCAGTCCAGGCCCCCTACACCAAGCAGGGCCATCACTCACCAGACCAGGTTGCCCAAAGCCCCAGCCAGCCTGACCTTCAATGGCTCCAGCCCCTCTCTGTGTAGCCTGTTTCAGGGATCCTCCATCCTCAGATTCCAGACCTTTTTCCTTCTGTCCAGCCTCACTCTGCCCCTTTTCTGGTTTCAAACCATGACCCCTCATCCCATCGTTCCCTGCCCTTGGGAACAACCTTCCCCAGCCTTCTGACAGTCCCTCTCAGAGTTGGGAACCTTCTCTTCTCCTGGCTGAACAGCCTCAGCTCCCTCAGTCTCCCGTAAGAGGGGGGCGTGTGCCGGTCCTTTCCTGTGTACGTGCATTTCATGGATCCAACTGTGGCACAATGCAGGGGAGGAGTAAGGAGAGGCATTTGGTCGAGGTGCTTCTTCTCGCAGATGGCAGCCGTGCACCCGCAGAGACGCTCTGCGTGCAGCCTGTGCAGGGACAGCTATTTATAACCCACTGAGAGGGAGACTGGGATCTGCCCACCACTGCCTGTGGAGTTTTGGAAGGTAACTGTGCGCATATGTTGAACTTTATCTAATAGGTAAGAGCTTGGTACCCTAAATCCAAGCACTTGTAAATGCTGCTCTTACATGCTTCAGAACCCTAAAAACATCCAAATTAGCGTCTAGAAAGTTGAAAGCCCATTAAGGTTGAGTCTTATTGGAATAATTAGATGGTAGCATCTGTAAAAGTGTGAAATGTCGTTTAGGCTTTTCAGAAACTTGTTGATAAGGCTCTTCTCATTTTCCTTTTGATGAAATGTGAAACATTTGAGTCACAGTGGCACTCTATTCTTCTGTGCAGTCTGTGCATGAGGTAGGTATCTACCCAGTGGATGTCTGTTGCTGGTCCACTCCTCTGGTTTTGGGAGAGTCATTCACCATGAAAGTCCTCAGAATGCACGTCCTATTCAGGCACCCTGTTGTACCAGCATTTCTTCATCCCATGGGATAGAAGAAAATGGAAAATTGGTCCATTCCAGGCAGGAACTGCACTGTTGAAGTTCTTGGGCCTTTGGAGTTGCTCTTGTTACTACAAGAACAAAGCAGTTCTGTTCCATCGTGCATTTCATTATCAATATTTGGCCATCACCATTACCTTTAGCAGGCAGTAGATGGACATTTTGAAATAAAATAGGATAAAAAGCATGTTAAATGCCCAAACAAGACCAAGAAGACACATTCCTGGTGGAGTCTGAGGGTGCATCTTCATTTGCTTATGACCTTTGTCACTGGGCATGTCCAGGGTGAAGCATAAAGAACCTGCTGATTGGGAAGCTAAACACAAAAGCAAATGAAATGAAATTAAATGAGGAGGAAAATGTCAGCACATCCCCCCCCGCCCCAGGTCTTTTCAGCAGGAAGAAGTGGCTCCGTACAGTAATGAGGTGTAAGATGCCGTTAATGTCGAGCATGTCCCTTTCTGGGGGGGCTGCTCTAAATGCTTTGCTATTCATTTTTCTGTGTCAGCCTCTTCCTACACTGTTCTTTCTTTTTCTTTGAAGAAGCATCAGTTGTAGGAGTGAAAGTAGGCCAAGCACGAGTGGAAATGGAGCTGGAGTTATAAGCAGGAAGAGCAGTGAACTTGGGAGGACTCGGGTAGAACATTTGCAGTAGAAGGAGCTGTGCAGGTTGTGCCACATTTCCATACTTAATGCTGGAGGAGCTAACGGAGAGTTTTGTTTGGCTTTATTTCCTTACACCATGCACAGGGCTTGTGCCTGCACCGCCTGCTGCTGCTGCTGTGCGCCGAGCACTGCTCTGCTCTGAGGAGCTGGAGTGAGCTGTCTACCTGCTATAAATGAATGACATCCTGGAGAGGTGGCGTCGCTAGCCAGAGCAGGGCACAGGACTGTGGTTGATGGCCTTTGCAGCGAGCTGAGCTTTCACAGAAGCTGGTGTGTGACCTCTCGCTGTGCTGGACTGCTTTGTAAGGCTGAGGAGTTCCATATGGGCACAAATACTGTACCTCCAGTGGCCAGGCCATTTATACAAATCCATCAGCAGGAAGAGGTAGAGATCTCATTAGGAGAAGCAGATAAAGGATTGAAATGTACAAACTTCAGGTACTTCAAAACCTGGGGACTATGACAGAGAAACTGTTTGGTCTGAGCAGAACATTGGGGATTGGAAGGGACCTTGGAAGATCTCGATAAGGACACAGAGCATATCATCAGTAAGTTTGCAGATGACACCAAGTTAGGTGGGAGTGTTCATCTGCCAGAGGGTAGGGAGGCTCTTCAGTGACTTGGTTAGATTGGAACAGTGGGCCAATGTTAATGGCAGGAGCTTCAATAACACCAAGTGCCAGGTCCTGCACTTGGACCACAACAACCCCCTGCAACGGTACAGGCTTGGGTAGGTGTGGCTGGAGAGAGACCTGGGGCTTCTAATTGACAGGAAGATGAATATGAGCCTGCACTATGCCCAGGTGGCCAAGAAGCTAAAAAATCTCATTTGCCAAGAAGGCCAGTGGCATCCTGACCTGTATTAGAAACAGTGTGTCCAGCAGGAGTAGGGAGGTTATTGTCCCCCTGTACTCAGCACTGGTGAGACCACATTTTGAGTGGAGTGTCCAGTTTTGGGCACCTCAATACAAGAGAGATGTGGAGGTGCTGGAGCAGTTGCAGAGGAGGGCAACTAAGCTGGTCACGGGCCTAGAGAATAAGTCTTAGGGGGTAAGACTGAAAGAGCTGGGGCTCTTTAGTTTGAGGAAGAAGAGACTGAGAGGAGACCTCATCACTCTGTACCACTACCTGAAAGGACCTTGTGGAGAGGTTAGTGTTGGTCTCTTCTCACAAGCAGTTAGTGATAGAACAAGAGGGAATGGATTCAAGTTACAACAGAGTAGGTTTAGACTAGATACNTAGAACAAGAGGGAATGGGTTCAAGTTACAACAGGGTAGGTTTAGACTTGAAATTGGGAAGAAGTTTTTCACAGAAAGGGTGGTCAAGCACTGGAATGGTCTTCCCAGGGAGGTGGTTGAGTCGCCATCCCTGGATGTGTTTAAAGATTATCTGGAGGAGGTGTTGAGGGATCTGGTTTAGGGGTGAACTTGTAAGGTAGGGTAGATACTTGGACTCAATGATCCCAGGGGTCTTTTCCAACCAGAGTGATCTGTGATCATCCACTCCAATCCCTCCACCTCAGCAGAATCACCTAGATCCAACCACACAGAAATATGGCCAGGTGGGTTTGAAATGCCTCCAGAGAAGGAGACTCCACAACCCCCTGGGGCAGCCCCTTCTGGGGCTCTGTCGCCCTCACTGGGAAGAAGTTCCTTCTCACACTGATGTGGAACCTCCTCTGTTCCAGCTCACACGCATTGCCCCTTGTCCTATCATTGGGTGCCCCTGAGCAGAGTCTGGCTCCATCTTCCTGACACCTACTCTTTCCATATTGATCAACATTTATGGGGTCACCCTTCAGGATCCTTTTTTCCAAACTCAAGAGACCCAGCTCCCTCAGCCTTTCCTCATCAGGGAGATGCTCTGCTCCCTACATCATCTTTGTGGCTCTGTGCTGGACTCTCTCCAGCAGTTCTGTGTCCTTTTTGAACTTAGAGGCCCTTTGCCTCAGGAGCAGCCATGGGCATTGCAGGAGAACATGCAGCTCTTTTCTGGAGGTAGGTTGCGCTCTCCATCCAGTCTCTTCGATAGTTTCCCCACTAAGTGAGGCCGTACACACACAAAGTACTAACTGGGGCCATACCAGGGGCAGCATCTCTAGATGTTTGTGGAAGATTGCATTTGCCAGAGAATCAGTCTTGAGACAAAATGTTCATTCACTGCACTCCTTCTTATAAGGCTTTTCTATCGTGGCAATCTCTTCTCTCACCAGTGCCCAGGGTAATTCCCAACCTAGTGAAGCCCATTGCCCATGCAACAGAAAATCCCACAGCAGGACAGTCCTCTGCGAAGGGTTTCACTGTGTCTGGGTGCTGCTTCACACTGCTCTGGTCTGCTGATCAGCAACACAAAATTATCTTTTAATGAAGTGGGAAAAAAGAATTTTACCCCAGCTCCTTAAATCCCATCTCCAGAATAGGAAGATGTGATCCTTGCCTTTGAATTTATTAGACGGTGCATCTGTCTCGCTTTTATGAGCTGGGAACTTGTGGAAGGAAAGCACTTTGTCCTCTGAGCTGTGTTGGGTTAATGGTTATGGGAGAATGGCCATGAATGAAGGGGCATGGATTCGTTGGAAGGGTTCCTTCTCATGCCCTGTCTTCTTGCTTTGGACTCCTCTACAGCCTATTTCTGATTTTTAGCTTAAGAGAAGCAAGGAGTAGGAAAGAGTAATTGCAGTATCACTAACAAGCAGTGCAAAACACTCCAGTGGCGACTGCAATCACAGAATGGCCGGGGTTGGAAGGGACCTCAAAGATCATCCATTTCCAACCCCCTGTGCACAGGCAGGGACTCCTTCACTACAGCATGTTGCTCAGAGCCACAGCCAACCTGGCCTTCAACACTGCCAGGGATGGGGCAGACACAACTGCCTTGGGCAGCCTGCTCCAGCGTTTCCCCACCCTCACAGCAAAGAATTGGTTCCTCATGTCGAATCTAAGGCCGGATGAGGTGCTGAGTGGCATGATCTAGATGTTACTGTGATGCTGTGATAAATCTCCCCTCTTCAAGTCTGCAACCCTTTCCCCTTGTCCTCTCACTACTACCTGTGTCAAAAGCCCTACTCCAGCTTTCTTCTAGCCCCCTTCAGAGATTGGAAAGCTGCTGGAAGGTCACCTGAGAGCCTCCTCTTCTCCAGGCTAAACCACCTCATTGCCCCCCAGCCTATCCTCATTTAATTTGAAATCCCCCAGCAGAAAGGACAGTGTTTTTAAGGTGTTGCCATGTATTAACCTTAGAAATAAATCACCCAGGTAGTTTTAATTTTGATGGTGCAGCTGTAACTAACTCCTGGAGCCACCCCAGACAGAGTTACAGATCCAAAGAGTCATTCTTACCATGACAACTTAGACTTTTAGGATACGTTGGCTGATAAAGGATTTTGGGGTTTCCCACTAGGAGATGTGGGTATGTCAGAGTCCAGCCTGCCCTGCCCTCCATCTGGTGTAAGGCATTGCCTCGAATCTGCAAAGACTCGGAGGAACGAATCCCAGAAGAGCTCAGGAGCCCTGTGCACCACCGTGCTTGAACGCAGCTGCAGACTCGGGATAAACCCCAGTAGATGCTGTTTGCAGCAAACAGCAAATCGCAGCCCTCTCTGAGGCAATTAGCAAAATCAGAGCATCCTTTGACGCAGACAGCCGTGGAATCGCTGCACTGGCACTGATTTCCAAAGGCTTGTTCAAAGGGTGACAGAGCTGAGCATCCCCCACAAAGAGGAGTGTTGTGGGGTGCTGCTGGTAGTTGGGGTTTTCTGTGAACTGCTCATCCAGCTGCAGCAGCTACAGCAGTGATGAACTGGAGTTACTAAAACAACCCCCGCTTACAGGGGAGTTACCATCGCAGCAAGACACAGGGTTTGGGGTTTCTATCTTACACCCAGTGAGGAGCCAGGATCACAGGTGGGTAGCAGGGAGCCAACTGGGAATAATGGCAGAAAGATAATGGGATGGGTTTCCTTCAGATTGAAGGAGCATGGGTATTGCTGCAGTTCTTCTGTGATGCTTCTGCTCCAAATCCCGCTGGTTGCAAAGCAGAAACCCGGGTAGTGTCATTCTTGTCTCTTCCTCCTCAACACTTCAGTAGTAATTTTATTTTTTAAAGATTTGTCTTCACATTTATACTGTACTCAGCAGGGTTTGAGCATATCCATAGCTGAGGGAGGCTCAGGGGAGCCCTTCTTGCTCTCCACAAC
>VXBP01002164.1:2199-18626 GCA_013400115.1 Rhinopomastus cyanomelas | reverse complement strand
TAATGATTCTATGATTCTATGATTCTATGATCATACAGTCCAACCATCAACCCAATCTCACCATGCCTGCTAAGCCAGATTCCCTAGGGCCACATCTATCTGCTTTTTAAATACCTCCAGGGACAGTGACTTTACCACCTCCCTGCACAGACTGTTCCAATACTTGACCAAAAGTGTCATTCCCTCACTTACCCTACATTTGGTCTCTGCACACTAAATAATCTGTAGGGTTAAGCTAACAGATAGACCATATGAAACACTGGAAAAACAGGTGAAAAGCAAAATTACCCTTGCATAATTAAATTAATTTAACTCATAAAGCATTGAATTTTGATTGTGTCTAGTTTATTAAGCCAAATATTTTAATCTGATAAAGAGATCCAAAATTGTCTTGGTTAAGGTGGTAAAACACTTCTGATATCAAAGCTGCAAAGGAGGGGGGGAAAAAGGTAATACATTAAATATCAGAAAACAGCCTATAATGGAAACCATTCTGTGCTTGGAAAGTTTTGTGCATATTTTAAAAGTATTTCAAACTCTGCTGTTTTCAAAGATTATTTAAAACAAGTTTACTTGCAAGCTGTAACTTGAGACTATTGTGAGTTATTCCACTATTTTATTCTTAATAGCACTAAGTCAGTCCAGAGATAATTCATCTTGCAATTTTCTTCTCTTATGAAAATGCATAATGTTAATCTTTGTAATACTTTACAAACTGGTCATAAACCAGTGTTTATGGTCAGTTAATCATTGTATTACTTTGCTTTAAGTAATTTAGTACATTACCATAATGTAACAATCTATTTAATATAAATTTTAAAATGAGCACTGTGCAAGTTGCAGAGCATTAATATATTATGTCTTCTAACCAGAAACCTAGAAACACAGCTGAAGTTTGGATGTGGGTCAGATATTTTCTGCTATGATTGCCTTAGCATTTTGCCTGGGGAATGCTGTGATTTTATGGTAGTCACTATATTATTCTTTTTTATTATACTATGCCTTGCAGTTAATTTACAAGTTTCAAAAAGATTGGAGCAACCATTGCAATAATGACAATACAATAACGTATGAGAAAGCCTGCTTGAATACGAGACAGCAGACAGTGTAGGCTGCGGTTTCCAGAACCACAGAACTTGTAATATCCCATTCAATTCAATGGAAATGTAAATGTTGTTATTAGTCAGAGTTCAACTGCAAAGCACTAGTTCTAAGACATGATGATTTTTATTATTATATGAATCAAATTAATACAGTGGAGGGAGGATGATTTATAGTTAGCAAGAACTTCTTTTTTGGCGTTAATCTTGGGATGACTTTTTAGACACTCAGTAAATTGTTAGATGATGAGTTACGTGTAATGGATGGGTCTCACGTCTAGTGACTTTCAAAAATTTGTAAGAGCCATTATGTTCAATGGAAGAACCAGACAACTGAAACAAACAAGCTTCCAGCTTCTAGAGAATTTTTGCAATCAAAATTTTTTAAAAAGCTCCTAACATTGCATAAGATTTTTAAGAGTCGTTACACAGCATGTAGTAACATAGTTTTTGTAGGATACTGCATGATTAAAGCTCTGCATATGTAAGTAAGGCAGAGCTCAGTAGATGCAGATCACTGGCCCCACTCTCAACACAAAGAAAATACTGCCAGCTAAACACAGAGAACGCACACATGTGAAAAAGTAAAAGAAAAACATTAATGCTAAAGTGTCATCCTCTAAATGATCTGGTTCGGATTCCTGTTAGGGTTAGAGAAAAAAGTACTTAATCTTTTTTGGTAAGATCCCTTGATCACCATTTTTGACTGCATACATCACAACTCTTAGGCACTAAACTTTAAGCGCTGTGTTTAAAACAGGTTCTGTTACACACCTCAAGAACACCATTTTTCCTGTGTGTAGTCAATGACAGCTAGTAATTTTTGATTTTAATTATTTTGGTAACTGCTTCTCTAGCTTGCCCTGTGCATAAACTTGTTCTCATGAGTCCACATTGTCACGTGTGGTAGTAGTATTTCAGTGTGATGAAAGTAATTTGTTCATTTGCAAAGTTAAGCCTCTGCCAAAAGTGGAACACTTTCCAAGAATAGAAATAAATGACAGGAAATTGAGCCCATCTCTTCTGACTACTGCAGGGAAAAGAATGAAGTTTATATATTATAGAATCATAAAATGGTAGGGGTTGCAAGGGACTTCTGGAGTCCAAGCCCCTGCCAAAGCAGTTTCTCCTAGAACAGATTATACTGGAGCACTGGGCAGCCTGTTCCAGTGCTTTATTAACCTTACTGTAGAAAATTCTTTGTTATGTTCAGATTGAATCTACAATGTTCCAATTTATGCTCCTCCCCCTTTGTCCTGCTGCTGGGCACCAGCAAGAATGGTCTGGTCCCATTGTCCTGACACTTGCCCTCCAGATACTTACAAGCATTTATGAGATCTCCTCTTCAGTCTCCTCCTGTCCAGCCCAAACCTATCCAGCTCTCTTGATCTCTCTTTATAAGGAAAATGCTCCAGCCACCTGACCATCTTAGTAGCTCTGTACTGGATTTTCTCCAGTGCTTCCATGTCTCTCTTGAACTGGGAAGCCCGAAACTGGTTGCAGTATTTAAGATGCAGAGTAGAGGGAGCAGAGGGAGAGGAGAGCCTCCCTCTCGAGACCTACTGGTTATGGTCTCCCTAATACACCTCAGGAGACCATTGGCCTTCTTGGCCACAAGGGCACATGCTGGCTGATGGTCAGTCTGTGGTTTACCAGAACCTCTTCCACAGATCTGCTGTTGAGCAGGTCAGTCCCCAGCCTATACTGACGCATGAGGTTGTTTCCCTCCAGCTGTGGCACTCTACATTTGCCCTTGTTGAACATAAATTTTTTCTCCACCCAACTCTTCAACCTATCCAGGTCACACTGGATGGCATGCATCTAAAAACTTAGCTCTGTAGCTGGATTTTGCACTTCCAATTGAGAATGTCTTCTGGCAAATTGCTTCTCAGCAAATGTAGGCTAACTTGAAAAAATCAGTTACATGGTGTCTATGTAGATGAAAAGGTGCTGACATTTGAATGATTCAAAGCTGTGGCTCTCAAGGAACCACGACTGAGAAATAGGCACAACACACCAATGCTTAAAATCCATACTTCTAGAGACCGCTTGTAGATCACAACTGCTCAACCGATGTGATGCTGCATTCTCTTTACACTCTTGTTGCAGTTTGAGAACTGCTAGAAATTGTAGAAGTGCTTTCATGAGGAAGAAAAGTTGTGTTGTGTTCTGGGGGACCTGCTCCCGGTTGCACAGGTCTCAGGACCCTTTCCCGGAAGCGTCTGTCCCTAGACTTGCCCCTGAAAGGCGGGCTAGGGGGAGCCTATATAACCGGGGCAGGGTCTTTGTTCGCGCCCTTTTTGTGGGGCTATGGCCCTGAAGGCAGTGTCCCCCCACCCACCGTCCCGGGAACGGGCCGTGGGGGGGGTGAGGACAGCGGCTCCCGAAGCAGCCACAACCTGCCGCAGCTTCCGAACCAGCCCCGGCCCCAGACTGACCCCACCGCTGGTGGGCACCTGCCACCGCGGGGTCTGGAAGCGACCCCTCCCGCAACTTGCCGCAGGTGCGCGGTCCCGCTGCATCATCGCCCCGGACCCGAGAAGCAGTGCCCCAAACCAGAGAAAACTCGGACCGAAGCAGCTCCCGCCGCCGCGGCAGCGCGATGCCGCCGCTGCTTGCTGCCGCACCGCGCCCGGACTGGAGAAGCAAGACTGGTGCAGAAATGCCATCACGACCCCTCCACCATGGACAGCCTTCAGCATTGGTGAGCTGGGCTATTCCTCTTNGCTGCACAGAGGGATGCAGGTGTGGGGGCTGAGCAGTCAGGCCATCCCTATGCGTTGAGCTGGAGAAGCCATGCTGAAATGCATGTGGCTGCACCGAGGGATGCAGGTGTGGGTGCTGAGAGACTCAGGCCATCCCGAGAGCATTGAGATGCATGTCTGCTGCACCAAAGGATGCAGGTGCGGATGCTGAGAAACTCAGGCCATCCCAGACTGACATGCTTTCCTTCCCAGGTCTCTAAATTGGAAGAAGATCCAAGGCCCAAACTGGAGTGATCTCCCATTATATTTTTCTCAGGTTCTGTGATGGCATTAATGACACAGTTTGTATGCACTGACTTGCATAACCTTTTATCCTATTCTGTGTATAGTTAGTGTTAATAAACCTTTCTGGAGTTTCCCTAAGCCATTAGTTGTCTGGTGAATTTTATCTGAGATGCCACTGAGACCTCACTGCTTTGCTTTCCTTTCTTTGATATTGAATTGTGGTCCTGAACCCACCACATAATCGGTGCCGAAACCTGGGAGCAAAGCACTTTGAGTTTCAATCCGCTACAACTCTTATTAGAACTTTCTGACTACTGTAAGAACTTTCTAGATAAGAAATTTTGGAGACCAGATCTTTTAAACATGAGTCCATGAAAGAGCATTTGCAGATTAATTTTAATTTACTTCCAGTTTACAAGTCTATTCTTGATCACATGCAAAAACTTTATATGCTGCCTTCTGGAAGTTCTTGAAGTAATTTTTTTTTATAGCCATTAGACCTTCGCAATTTTCATTTAAATGTTTGGTATTTATTTTAAGAACAACTGGAAAGCAATTCAATCAAGCCATCGATCTGGCTTAATTGTTGAAGACAAGACACCACTCAAGCATTGTACCTAATACCAGAGTATAATTCATAATTAACTTAGTCTTTTAAAGCAATACTGATATTCCTCATAGAAATTGTACTCTTTACACAAAAGTAATTGCTGGAGGGTTATGACTGCTCTTGAGCCCTGAACAAAGTCAAGCTTGTTTTTGCCTTAAAATAAACAAGGGGGAAATGGTGACGCAAAGATGCAGTGTCCCTTGGCTTTCCATTTCAGTTCTTGATTGCTTACATGCTGGTGCAACTAGGTCAAGCAATACAAGAATCCCTATTGTAGCTATTTTATTTGGGCTTTTTATTTGCCCTTTACACCTCCCTTACGTATTAGTAATAAAGGAGAGTTTTATTCCTTTATTCTCTTGCCTATCATGCATAGCCATGCAAACTGGGTCACAATTTGGTACTATAATTTATAAAACATCTGTGGATTCCTGCAACACTTTATAATCTAGGCAGTGTGGCCTGGATTTTCGGGTAGTGCGGTGGATTGTAAACTGGCTACAGGGTAGAAGTCAGAGAGTAGTGGTCAATGGGACAGAGTCTAGTTGGAGGCCTGTATCTAGTGGCGTGTCCCAGGGATCGGTGCTGGGACCGGTCCTGTTCAATCTATTCATTGATGACTTGGATGAGGGATTGGCACGCACTGTCAGCAAGTTTGCTGATGACACAAAGCTGGGTGCTGTCACCAACACCCCTGCAGACTGTGCTGCCATTCAGCAAGATCTAGACAGGCTGGAGAGCTGGGCTGAGAAAAATTTAACGAAGTATAAAAAGGGTGAGTGTAGAGTCTTACATCTGGGCAGGAACAACCCTAGGTACCAGTATAGGCTGGGGACTGACCCATTGGAGTGTAGTGGACAACAAGATGACTATGAGCCAGCAGTGTGCTCTTGTGGCCAAGAGGGCCAACAGCATCCTGGGGTGGATTAGAAGAGGGGTGGTTAGCAGATCAAGAGAGGTTCTTCTCCCCCTCTACTCTGCCCTGGTGAGACTACATCTGGAGTATTGCGTGCAGTTGTGGGCTCCTCAGTTCAAGAGGGATGCGGAGCTTCTGGAGGGGGTCCAGTGTAGGGCAACAAAGATGATGAAGGAGGTGGAGCACCTCCCTCACGAGGAGAGGCTGAGGGAGCTGGGTCTCTTTAGCTTGGAGAAGAGGAGACTGAGGGGTGACCTCATTAATGGCTATAAATATGTGAAGGGTGGGTGTCAGGAGGATGGATCCAGGCTCTTCTCAGTGTCATGTAGTGATAGGACGAGGGGCAATGGTTATAAACTGGAACACAGGAGGTTCCACATCAACCTGAGAAGGATCTTCTTCCCAGTGAGGGTGTTGAGCACTGCAACAGGCTGCCCAGGGATGTTGTGGAGTCTCCTTCACTGCAGACGTTTAAGACCTGCCTGGATGTGTTTCTGTGTGTCTTGGTCTAGGTGATCCTGTTGTGTCAGGTGGATTGGACTAGATGATCTTTCGAGGTCCCTTCCAATCCGTAATGATTCTATGATTTTATGATTCTGTGTGTGTCACTGCATAACAACATTATAAGGACTGAGATAATCATTGTGATTTCATATTTTCATGTAATGAGATTACACTGAAGGTTAGCCTCTGCTCTGATTTCTCAGGTTCATTACACATTATTCAAGGTTGCTTACAATATTTCTGTATTACGTTTGGTTAACAGTTAATATGTATATCCTGAATTTTATGTGTCTAGTTCTTGCTGGGAATGGTACCTACTTTTGATTTTTTTAATATGACATAATACACCTTCTTTAACTGTTTACTAAAGCAATTACACTTCTGACAGAAGTTTAAGTGTACTATAGCCTCTTTAAATTAGATTTTAATATAGATTTCTTTCCTATAAAAATTAAATACACAAGGAAAAAGTTAAATATAAGCTATGTACTGGTATATTTCTCATTTGTACTTTAGGACAATCCCTTCCTCCTTCCCTCCTCCCCAGGTTGAGCATATTACTAAAATGGCATAAAAAGAAAGATTTTTTTTTTAAAAAAAAAGAATATTAAACAGAAGTGCAGTTGGAGTGGGATATCAGCCTTGAATTGAAATACAATTTTACTTAGACTCCTAAAGCAGGGATGCTTCAGATATAGCATATCTGATATGCCATTGTGTTCCTCCTTGGAGACTTCCCATCAAAAGAGCAGTTCAGACCAGACATTATGGTGAAAAAGAAAACCAGGCTTAACACACTTCTATGTGCAATTATGTGTGGGACAGTGCCTATGAAAAATGTGCATTATTCTTGAGAAAGCTGTGAAAGGCAGCCTTGGAGACTGAGCATGTCTCTTCAGTCAGACAACTTTGAATTAGGCTAAACCTACCATCTCGAGAACTGAGCAAAAAGCCAGCTGTCCCTGACTTCCTTCATGTGCTGCTGTGAATTAGAAACAAAACTGGTATCTTTCAGAGCTGCCTAAATAATCTGAATCCAAGACAATTTTTTTTATACCTGCCGATACCCGAAGATCCTGCACAAATTGTCATGGGAGCTCTGTTTCTAGTAATAGGTACCACAGCTGAAGGAGGCCCTGAGACTTGGGAATGAGAATAGGTAGACAGGAGTGAAAAGGGAGGTGGTTGTCACCATGCGATAACATAGGAATTCACTGTTATAAGAAGCTCAACATACGTCCCTCAGCAGGATGAAGAGGAAGAAGTACTGTTAGGGTAGCCCCATTCACAGGGTCTCCTCAACCAGATGGCACATAAATATTTACATACAATTACTGTAAGTTAAACCCTTTGTTTCTTACACTTTATTATTCCTGTTTTATTTTTTTTAAATACAATAATAAGCCACCCACAGAGTTGTATCAAGGAAAGAATGGAGAAGATGACTGTCCTAAGCAAGGTACAAGGCCACTCATTTCTCTTCATACCAATGTGAGAGGAAATGAGAACAACATAACAGAAAAAGCAAGATAGCATAACTTTTCTTTCTTCACATCTTTTTCCAGTATATCTTTGGATGAAAATGATAAATCCTTAGCACAATCCTACTGTGCTCAACTGCATAAAGGAATTTGAATATACAGAACTGTATTGTTTGGTCCTGGAAGCAGGATAATGCAATGTGGCTACCAATGTACTCATTATCACTAACTTCCAAAGGGTGACAGCTCTATTGGAAAAAATATTCCCCCACAACACTTGACAAGACAAAACCCTCCTGCCTTAATACTGTAAGATCTATGTCCACTTTTTATATCATGCAATGACATAATTTTACTGAAAGCAAATTTTGTCTTGCTATATAAATATCACATATGTCTCTATGTGAATGTAAATGTAATTTCTCAGTACCCAAGAATTAAATTCTTGCTTCATAATGTTAATATAATAACAATTATGATAACAGTGAGGTCCTTACATTCCATGGAAAATAAACCTGCCCTGTTACTTTCAGCAGGCACTGGATGTATGCGCAGGTCACAGTACGTAAGCTGAAGATTTTGAAGGTATCTGCACAAACAGCCTTGACAGCTTTTTAAAGGCTAAGCTGTACAATTTGTCTTTCAGTAAGAGCTGTTGTACAGTTTTGTGATTAGTAGCCATCTCAGTTGAGCTTCAGAATGTGTACTTCTATTTTGAGATCTTGTCAATAAACAAATAAGACATATGCTTCAGTGAGTCATCTGAGCAAACTATCACAAGAATCAGTTGACCTGCATGTCCTTCTTGCTACTGAATCTTTCTCTATCTTTTCTTGCTAGCACAAAGTTTGTCCCTGTACACCTCACAAAACAGAGAAGCCAGCGATGGGAAGACAAGGTCTCTTTCACTTACATACTTGTATTTGTTTTCCGCTTGCACTGTTACAGTCATACAGTAACCAACATAAATTTTTAGTTTTATTATCAGCTCTATAAAAAAAGACAGAAATGTGAAAATTGAAGCCAGAAGGTTTGTACCAGAGGATTAATCAGGCAGGGCCAAGTGGAGTCACACTCCTCCTGGCAGTGAGTGCCACAAGAAGGTGCCTGCCTTCAATTACAGAGCACATAAAGCAATTAAAAACTCAGCTTCTTTTTCCTGAGGTGTTACTTGTTACTTGATAAATATCTTTCTTTCCTCCCCCCCTTCTATTCTCTGGAGATCTGAACTGGCTTGAGGTGTAATCTACTAGGATAGATATTCATGAAAAATTGATTTAGCTGCAGCCTAAGTGCAATAGGTTTAAAATAAACCTGAAAGGAATGAACTGTGTGTTTCTTGGCTGACATTTTATTGGATTGTCTTTGTTTGTTTGTTTGGGTTTTTTTGATACACACACATTCATGCACACACAAAAAAGTCTAGATAATTAAGAACCCAGACATTACGAATCTCCAGGAATGAATTTTGTCACTAGGATGTGAATCAAATCACTCAGATGGGTATGCATAGTGTACTGGTATAGCGTTCTTCAAGCTATACGAACACTCTTGATTAACCTCTTACACTCCTGATATTACCAAGAGATCTACAACAACTGCTGAGTTTGATCCATTTGTATCAGGACATGACATCTGATTTTGTGTGCTGGACCTACACGTTAATGCTTTTGCCACATCCATTTGAAACACCTAGCTAACTCCTTCCTCTCCTGTTATTTCTCATGACAGATAAATAATTCAAAATACAATATAAATCGTGGTGTATATCTGGTTTGAATAGTGCTCTGTCAAGACATGTTTGAGCTATATCAATGATCTCATACTTCCTGTTGAGGAAGGAGAAGAAAAATGATATTTAAATCAATAGACTAAGGGAGCCATAGCTGTGGATATTGCTGTGTGTGTGAGATTTCTTCATAGGTGTTATGGGCAAAAATCCCTCTGTGATTTGATATTATAAGGATGTAAATAATGACCATTGGTTGTTATTGTTTCTAACACTGAGATGACCGTATTCCCAGTTTTCCTTATTAATGCTGCCTGAGAAGTAATTATGTTTTTGAGGAAAAGTAATGAAGAATTGAGAAGGTTTTTTCCTCCCATTGTGCACTCTTATTTTTCTTATTCCCTAGTTTAAATATAACCAATGGAAGAATGAGAAAATTCTTCATAAAGGTCATTAAACAAATGCTGCTGGAACAAATCTTTAAACAGAATCATGGCTGAAATGGGAAAGGAGGCATATGGGGCAATTTACTTGTAGTACAGATTAAACAGTTGGCAAAATAAAGCTATAGATTGCCAGACATCACTAAAAATCAATTCTGGCAGATATTATTGAGCATTTTGCCCATATTATTGCTGTTTTGTTTTTTCAGTTAAAAAAAATGCAAGACGATTGACTTTTCATTACAGTCCAGCCCACTCTACAAAGGCTATCCTGACGTGTGGCACACCTTTTATACTGATTTTGATTTAATGTGCATAGCATGATTATCAGAAGCAAATGTCAAGATGACAACATTTTCACACTTCTGAGCCATTGCTAGAAAAACTCTCCCGTGCTAATTTCAGAATATTTTAAAGGTTTCAGCATTTCCACCATAAATATTAAACAGAACAAAGCAAACGTATCTTTTTCCCAAAAGAAATTTTGTTGTTTTTTTCAAAATTAACTGGAAACTTGGAGAGTGCAGAGTAATATTTATGCTCTCACTCTCATGTACTGCCTTGTCACTGTTAGAAGTCCATTTAATTCCAGTCAGTTTGAGAGTTAGGCTGCCATGGTGTCTATATGTAACTTTCTACACAAACTCCTATCTATTCCTATCTACAAAATATAGTAGTTTTGTAAAGAGCTAGCAATTTCCACATCAGTTAGGAGGTCATTGATGCAATATACTTATGAAGGGATGTACATAGGACAGCCACAGGAAAAGTACATAAAATAATACAAGTGTTCAGATTGCAAACCTGATCTTGATATTTAGTCTTTCAGAACTAGCCAGGATTCAATTGAAATGTTTTACTTTCAGAGACAACTAGGAAGCATTGTTACATTCTTGGTGCGCAGCTAACTTGCTCCCTGCTGCCACAAGGTGTGTCTGAGGCCAGAAGTTTTGTAGGCATACTGTTAGCAAAAGTGCTCGTCTGAAAAAAAAACTACCCAAACAACCAAAAATTTTGCTTTACAAGTGTTTTAGTCTTCATCAACAAATAGCAATCTGTTGACTATCAATAACTTTATTCAGTACTGCAACTGGGTCAAGAGTTAGATGAGACTGCTGTGTTTCATTCAATAATATTGAATCCTGTCTTTTAAAAATATTTTAGTACTTGGAACCAAGGCCTTACTGGGTGGAAATAGTCAGTCCTGCTGGTTTTAAAAAATTTAGACATCCTGCTTACTTTTGACCTTCTTTCTTCCTCTCCCTAGATTTTATTTATCAGGTTGTCATGAATAAGGTTCAAAAAGATCACTTGGCTAGGTAAGAACCATAACATTATTAGACTTCTGACTTTGCTTGGTCTCTCTGGTGCAGACAGAGGGCTGAATCCTCAAGTATACAAATATCTGGACCAAGTTCCTGTGATGCTTCATACACAAGAGATGTTAGAAGAAATGGTACTGGGGACAGAAACCAAACAAGCTGCCAAATGTTTTGGAACTCAGTTCATCTGTTTAATGAGTTTCATGTTTATTTTTTTATTGCTGTATTTTTCCAGGTGTTCAGAGTATGTGAATGCTGTCCCTAGACATTGCAGGGATTATAGGAATTCCCAGAGTGCAGGCTGCTGGTCTGAAGTGTTCTATGCTGGTTCAAGGCACTTACTTGAGCTCTGCTGTAAGACAAACTCCTCTTTGAGACCGTGCACTGAGAGCTGGGAATGGAGGCATTGCTCAAACCTCCCTGCTGCTCCTTCCTAGAGGTCAGTAGTCCTAATTAAATGACAGCAAAAGTGTCCACTTTGACACAAAACCAGAGGTCACTTGATACCATGCAAAGCAATCACTTAAGGGGAAGGTGAATAGACATCAGAATATGCATCTACTGCACAATGTAAATAGCTTTGTTTATCCTGTATTGCAGAAGAAATTGTACCTTCACAACCACACACCCATAAACAGTTACAAAAGTGTAAAGCAGTAAAATCTAGATCCTTTTATACTTGGTAACACATTGTACAGTCTTGTGTGCATTTACAATATGTACGTTTATCTACCTAATGGGATTTTTCTTTTGAAAATTGTTAACAAAAATAGGCTTCATACAGTAATCTGCCTTCACTGAACTCTTTGAACAAAATGCTCATTAAATGAATGGAAGGGCCTGCTGATATAGACATTAAGGGACAACGTCAAATAGTGTTTTCAGCTAGGGATCTCTAATTACAAGATTATTAACATATTTATCGCATACTATTAATATAATTTAGCTATTTTATCTCCTTGTGAAAAGCTCTTTACATATTCTTAATTATTTCCAAGAACAAAGCTAAGCTTAGCCTGAAAAAAGAGCATGTTTTAAATCATCCTAAATAAGTTCATAGGAGTCAAGGAAAATAAAATAATTAGTTATCTGATGAACATACCAAAAATTTTTCAGTTCAGTAAAACAGGGAGTCAGATCAAACTATTTGTCAATTATCCACTTGTTGAACTGTCTCAGTATTTTCCACTAAATATAGAACTTTGATATATCTCAGAATCTATAAATACCATTCAGATAACGTGTTTCTTTCACTATCTACATCAATGATGATTTAACAGTGCACTCAGAGATGTTCATCTTCTTTAGCCATAGCTCATGATGTTAAGTGCTGACTAACACCACATTTTAACTGTCCATTTTCTATTACCACCAATTTGAATTTTGGGGAAAGTTGTCTATGAACAACCTTTGGCTTTCAGATAAATACTACTGTTCTAATAATATACCATCTTCTATAATAAATTAAGGCAGGACCCTCATTCTCCTGTGATAATAAGACAGAAAGTCTGAAACTTATTTTTAAGCCACTAACTTAGGGGAATACTACAGTAGATGTAAATTCTCAAATGCAACAGTTATTTCTGGTCAGTTACATAGAAAATTTCACTAAATGGCCTAGAGGAGACAACAGTTTCTATCTAGATCCAGATAGGCCAAAATTAGGTAATAAATTTTGATTGACTGATTGTACATTGATAGGTGGGGAGCAAACAAATCATGAACAAACCATGAAAAAGAGACATAAACTAAAATCATAGCATCAAATGTTTTATTCTCATGTAGTGACTACCTGATGGTTTAAAAACTGTCTTCAGTGTTCTCATTGGAAGAATACATTTGTTTGAGACACATATTTAGGCAAAATTCTTGTTGACAGAAATGTTCTTTAGAACAACTTGTATATCTAGTTGAGTACTATTTTATAAGACTCACCTTTACTTTGTGATTACATACATTTCTTAAACCACATGACATACAAAAACCAGGCAAACTTTATATTTTCCACAAAAAGTATTAGTAATAGAAAATTTTCCATGTATTTCCTCAATAAATAAAAATAAATAAAAACTGCTGAAAGGCACAAGTACCTAAAACGCTTCTCACACATAGCTGTTTCATTTATGTGTTTTAAAAAATAGAACATAATTATACCAAAAAAAGTCACCTCAAAACACAGGGTCAATGTGTTTTGAATGTTTATATGGCAGTGCTAAATTTTCCAGTGGACAGAAAATGAATTCTGTATTAAAGACTGATACAATTATACATTTTCATGCAATTACTAAAGTTTTCTTATTATGAAATCATTGATAAAATAATTATTGGGTAAAAAAAACCTTCATACATTCTTTCCACTACTTGAATTGTGGAAATATAGATCAATCTTTTTGGGGGAAAACATTAATGAAATAAAGAATTACTAATGATTTGAAAATAACAGAATTTTTAGTAATCATCTGCAGAATAAAAGTCATATATCAAAGAAGCTGAAGTGGAAGGACATAACACAAATGTATTTAGGGGAGTTTCAAATCCCAATTTTTTCTAACATTTCTGTTTCAAAAGCACATTGTTTCCTTTCTTTTCTAATTACTGAGGATTGTGATTTCTGAGACCATCTCTGACACCTTGGAAATCCATGTGATAAAAAAAATTACTCAGTAAACCTACATCTTCAATGTATAAAATCACTTTTTCCTTTTTTATTATATGTTACCTACAATTACAATCGTGTCATAAAGACATTGAAAGCAGTGTTCCTGAACCCTTGGATACTGCTGCTGGATGCCATTGTCTGTAATGGTGTGACTGCAACTCAAACTATTACCAATTTCTCTCTTATTTTCTGTGGTGCAGCAAGATCTCATTATAGAATTTTGTTTCTTGTTCTTCAGATGACTCTTGACAACGTTGAGCAATTTGACTGTAGAAGTGTCAGCTTCAGCAGAGCTCTCCCTGCATTGGCAATATTTGCACTGCTCTTTGAGCACGCTTGAACCCCAGCTGCTCTTTCTACCCCACTGCCTGGAAAGGCACTTGCTGTGCTGCAGGGAAAGATCACAGGGCAGGGGACATGAGCCAGCTCTAGCCCTTTCTCTTTTGACAGTAATACCCTTATTTTCAGCATGAATTGGGTTTGATGTTTCTGCCCTGCAAACTCTTCTCCCAATTTATGGCAGTGCTTTGATGATGTGGTGCAGACAAAAGAATCAGGACCCATTTACAAGGCTGTACAGTGTAGGAATTATGGGCAAAGGAGCAACAGGTGCTTATGCTGCTGCAGCAGTGACATGCTTGACTTTAAGCGCAAGCATAATGTCAGTTATCTACAAATAAGTGAATAACAGGCAGTGGACATTAGCCTTGTTTACAATCTACAGAGAAGGAATTATTGTACAGCCATTTACAAGGCTGTACAGTGTAGGAATTATGGGCAAAGGAGCAACAGGTGCTTATGCTGCTGCAGCAGTGACATGCTTGACTTTAAGTGCAAGCATAATGTCAGTTATCTACAAATAAGTGAATAACAGGCAGTGGACATTAGCCTTGTTTACAATCTACAGAGAAGGAATTATTGTATGTGTGTTGTGAAATTGTACTGCTTTATTTCAGGATTTTTTTTGTCATGACATTTCATCACTTCTCATTTCCTTCCAAATTAGATTGTAAACTTAATTGTTCATTCTTTATTCCAGTTGCACAGAAAATAAGAAGAAAAAGCAAAACAAAAAACCCCCTGAAATAAAAAAGTATAACTCTGCAAAATAAGTGTTGCTGGTGTCTATTTAATCCAGAGACTTTAATGTACAGTTTATGCTTTTAGTAATGATATATTGGTAGAAATAAAGCCAGTAGTGTTGGCAAATTAATAAGTATATTGTTTAATATGAAGGCAGATAAAACTATATATGAAGTTTCAAAAATTATTGTGATTTGTTTTGAAGTTCTTGATTATTTCATAGAATGACAGAATTATTAAGGCTAGAAAACACTTCTGAGGTCAAGTGCAGCCTACAACCTAAAATCAACACAGTCAGCTACACCACAGCACTAGGTACCACACACAGGCTTTCCTTACACACCCTAGGGAATCCATTCCAATGTCTGATCACAGAATCATTAGGGATTGGAAGGGATCTTGAAAGATGATCTAGCCCAATCCACCTGACATAACAGGATCACCTAGACCAAGTCACACAGAAACACATCCAGGCAGGTCTTAAACGTCTGCAGTGAAGGAGACTCCACAACATCCCTGGGCAGCCTGTTCCAGTGCTCAACACCCTCACTGGGAAGAAGATCCTTCTCAGGTTGATGTGGAACCTCCTGTGTTCCAGTTTATAACCATTGCCCCTCGTCCTATCACTACATGACACTGAGAAGAGCCTGGATCCATCCTCCTGACACCCACCCTTCACATATTTATAGCCATTAATGAGGTCACCCCTCAGTCTCCTCTTCTCCAAGCTAAAGAGACCCAGCTCCCTCAGCCTCTCCTCATAAGAGAGGTGTTGTTCCTCCTTCATCCGCCTCATTGCTCTATGCAGGACTCCCTCCAGCAGCTCCATATCCTCCTTGAACTGAGGGGCTCAGAACCAGATGTGGTCTCACTAGTGCAGAGTAGAGGGGAAGAGGAATCTGTCTTGATCTGCTAACCACTCCCCTTCTAATCCACCCCAGTATGCTGTTGGCCTTCTTGGCCACTAGAGCACATTGCTGGCTCATAGTCATACTGCCATCCACCAGGACCCCCAGGTCCCTTTCTCCTACACTGCTCTCCAACCAGTCACTCCCCAACCTATACTGGTACCTGGGGTTATTCTTGCCCAGATGCAAGACTCTACAATTACCTTTTTTATAGAATCATAGAATCATAGAATCATTACGGATCGGAAGGGACCTCANCAGCCTGTCTAGGTCTTGCTGAATGGCAGCACAGTCTGCAGGGGTGCCGGTGACACCACCCAGCTTTGTGTCATCAGCAAATATGAGAATGTACCCTAATCCCTCATCCAAGTCATTAATGAATAGATTGAATAGGACTGGTCCCAGTACTGACCCCTGGGGTGCTCCACTAGCTACAGGCCTCCAACTAGACTATGTCCCACTGACCACCACTCTCTAGCTTCTATCCTGCAGCCAGTTCACAATCCACCTCACTACCCGATCATCTGGACTACGCTGCCTCAGTTTGGCTGCGAGGATTCTGTGGGAGACTGTGGCAAAAGCTTTACTGAAGTCAAGATAGACCATGTCTACTGCTTTGTCATCATCCATCCAGCAGATCGAGGGAAGTTCGAGCAGATCGAGGGAAGTTCTTCTCCCCCTC
>VXBP01002161.1:0-10952 GCA_013400115.1 Rhinopomastus cyanomelas | reverse complement strand
CCGAGGGAGCTCAGGTGGAGCAAGGAAAGCTGTAGAGAGAGCCAGGGGGGTCCACATCACTCAAGAAGAACCTCTAGAGGTCACTTACCACCTTATCACAGCTCCCCTTCCCACCAGAACTACCCTTCCCCATACCCAGGGCAGGAAGTACCCCAGGTCCCTGCCTGCACCTGTAGGACTCAGCCCTGGCAGCTCCTGGCTGGAGCCAACCCTCCAGAGACAGACAGAGAGGAAGAAATTAAGCAGAAGAAAGTAAAAACACCCCCACCCCAGCATGGAGCTCTGCAGCCTCTCGCCAGCACCACACCAGGGTGCCGAGGTCGGTCCCTTTGCCAAGGTGAGCCAGTGCCACTGACCAGGCTGCCACCCTCAGTGTCCCCGGTCACCACCCTGAGCACAGGGAGAGGGTGGGGGGCTGGCAGGGAGCCCAAGAGGGCCTGCCCTGCCCTGCCACAAACCTGCTGGGCCACCAAACCCTGGCTGGTGACTCACAGCTGCGCCCAGCCCACACCTCGGCACCAGCGCTGCCACACACCACCCCCTCCAAAGGAACCTGGCCCTGCACCCAGGCACCCAGCACAGGGGCCACCAGTACCCCAAGGAGAAAGGAAAGAAACGCACCCCGCAGAGAGGGAGCCCCGGAGAGACAGGAGAGCCCCGAAGGAGAGAGCCCAGGAACAGAGTGGCCGCGGCATAGGAGGATGAGGCGAGGACTCACGTCAGTGGGGGACAGTGTCTGACGGCATCCGCAGGGGTCCCCAGCACAGCTC
Organism: Rhinopomastus cyanomelas; assembly: GCA_013400115.1. Lineage (NCBI taxonomy): Eukaryota > Metazoa > Chordata > Aves > Bucerotiformes > Rhinopomastidae > Rhinopomastus > Rhinopomastus cyanomelas. The sequence goes on along the minus strand of VXBP01002161.1, from coordinate 10,182 downwards.
AGGCCAGCTGGGGGGGAGCTGCTGGCAGAGAGAAATGGGCAAAGAGGGTGACCATGAATTCCCTCTGCTCCTCTCTCCCACCTTCCAGCCCCAAGCCATTCTCTGCAGCTACAGGACAGGGTCAAGCGAGGCCCTTTGGCTGCTGCCAAACCCGAAGCCAGCACTGAACCACCGAGGTTTGGCCAGCAGAGGGGCAGGAGGTGGACTGGTCACAACCCCCGTTCCAGAAGGTTTCAGTCCTTGGAAGAGCGGGTTTCTCACAGTCGGGTTCCATGCAGCCCCCATCCAGTGCCCCCACAGCAGTACCTGACTCTCGGGAGCACAACCAAGCACTGGCTCCCACCCAGGGCGTCCTGCAGCCAGAAGTCCCCCACACCTGCCCCAGCACAGCCCAGCAGGGAAAACGCCCCACGAGGGCGGGAAGAAGGGAGTGTTTCCCTGAGGGAGCGACCCCTTGCCATATTCCCAGCCCCGGGGCTGTGAGGTGTTGGCAGACAGCCCAGAGGCAGCTCCTTGGCCAGGACAGCCCGTTCCGCGGTCTAAGCAAACCACTCAGCACAGCAGTAGAGGCTGCCGTGGCCTTCCCACAGCGGCAGCTTGAGGCGGAACATTGGCCTCATGCCGGCCTCCAGGCCTCAGCTCCGTTACCCCATTATCCCTGTCCCACCCCGGGTCAGCCACAGCCCCTCACCTCATCTCAGCCTTGGGGCATCCATCACCCCTCAGCCCCCGCTCGCCTGCAGCCGTTTGGGGTGTCCAGGGGGCTTCTCTGGGGGTGGCTCCACCCGTGCCCCCGCTGGGACATCTGCGGAAGGCAGTGAAGGTCTTGGAGCCAAAGCGAGAGGAGGGATCGGGGCAGAAGGGTAAGAGCCGTGCTCGGTCAGGGGTCCCCAAGCCCTCCCTGCTGTCCATCTTCGCCAGGATCTCCTCTACCGTGGTGCCAGGAAATCGTTCTGGTTTGGCTGCTACTGGCACTGGTGTCACCTTGAACGGAGCTGGACCCTTGCGGGCGGGGGTCAGCGGGGTAGGGGTCGGTTGGGCTGGGGGCAGCCCCTTGCCAAGGGCTGGACCCAGGTCCTCCACAGCTGTGGGTGGAGGAGACAGGTGCCCTTTCCCATTGGGAGTCTCGGGTGATCGAAGAATGAAGGAGGGTCGCCGGAGGGGCCCCCCGATGCTGCCCCCACTGCCGTAGGGCTGGGGCCCGGCTAGGCGGTTCATCTTTTCAGCAGAGGGCAGCTCTGGGCACGGGTGCTGCGGCCCCAGCAGGGGGTGAGGCAGGGTGGGCTTGGCGGGCACAGTCGGCTTGGGTAGCACCCGGGGTTTGGGCCGGATGGGTGGCTTGGGCCGAGTGCTGCCTGCAAAAGAAGGGAGTGGAGAAACGCCAGGTTGGCAGGTCACCACGGCTGCGCCAGGCACTGCTGAACCCGGAACAGACCCAGAGCACCAGCCTGGCTCCCCCGGGGGGACGCCCACAGGACCAGCAAACCACCCCTCCACTCCCACGGAATCTGACCTTTCTCAGGGCTGCCAGTTGTCAGCACAGTGGCAGAGGCACAGGGCACAGCCGTACACAGGGGCTGCGGCTGCGAGGTCATGGTGAAACCGGGGCTAAGCAGACGTGGTGCAGGGTCAGCCCCTGTGCAGAGAGAAGGGGAAAGGTGTGTTTTGGGGAGCGTCCCTTCACTCTAGCTCTGAGGACAGCAGAGTGCAGCATCCACTGGGTGCCACACCACCAACCTGCCAGCCCCCCACCAAGCCCTCACGTCCACCTGTGCCCAGCCCCATGCCAAACCACTATCGCAGTGCCAACCTCCGCGTTGCTGGTCTCACCCTTTGCACACCGTCCCCAGCTCACCTGCGCTCACTGGGCACAGTACGGTGACCCTGAATCCTGCATGAACCCCCTCCATCTGCTCCCCACACCCCATCTAGTGCCCATGTGCCATTAGCCCCCAAACACCAGCTGCACTGGCCCTACAGCAGCCCCTGCCAGCACCCCAATGCCCTCCCCCCAGCAATGAACTGGGCCAACCCCACGCATGCCAGGCCACCACCCAGTTTGCCCCAGTAACCACATCAGGCCCACTTCACCTGGGGTCAAGCCCCACAGTGAAAGTCCTCAGTCCTGTGCCACCCCCTCAGGCCCAGGAGGTGTGCCAGCCTCTGTCACGACCCTCCTGGGACAGGAGCACCCCCTGATGCCTCTACCAGTCCCCGTGGAGCTGGGAGCACTCCCGTGACCCTACAACTAGTCCTCTTGAACCTCCTAGTGTGGGAAGCACCGCCCGAGCTCCTGGCCTGAGCTACTCCTGACTCGGGGAACACTCGTCCAGCCAGTCCTCTAAACGCTCCCGGGGCGTGGAGGATCCTCCTGAATCCTAACAAGCTCCTCCCGACATTCCCGGGTTGGGGAACTCTTCCGACCTCCAAAACCCTTCCGGAATGAGAAGGACCCCAATGGAGAGTCCCCACAATCGCCCCAGGACAGGGAAGACCCCCCAGCCCCTCCCGACCTTCCTGGGTTGGGCAACAACACCCTGACCCCCATTCTGACCTTGCTGGTGTCGGGAGCCCCCCCCGCCTCGCTCACCTCCCCCAGCGCTGCCGCATGTCCAGGCCTGGGGTGCCGGAGCCGTCTCCACGGGCCTCACGCAGCCGCCGCTCCCGTGACTCACCGGGGCTGCGGGGACAGGAAAAACCCGCTCGGTGCCTCCTCCCGGCCCTGCCCTCCCCTCCCCGTCACAGCTAGAACCCAGCGGGGCCCTGGGAAAGCGGGTCCTCATATCCCCGCCCTCCCGCTGCAGCCACGGCGGGGCCTACCCCCGTTGCCTCGGCAACGAAGCCCTCGCTCGAGTGGGCGGGTAGGCCGCAGCCTGTAGGCCCAGGCTTGTTGCCGTAGCAACGGAGCTCCCCTCGCCTCAATTTTAGGGAGAGGAGAAGTATCGGCCCGTCGTGCCCGTCGCGGATGAGGGCGGATCCCGGCTGCCCGTTAGGCCTGAACACGACCCCCGGCTCACCCGCGACCCTCCACCGAACCAACGAGAAAGTGGGATAGAGCGGCGCCCAGCGCCGCGTGGCTGCAGGTACCATAGAGAGGGCTCGGGGAGGATCCGAGAGGGGGGAGCTGGGAGAGGGGGACAGATAGGCGCTGACCATAGAGACGGAGCTGGAGCGGCTTCAGCCTGCGAGACTCGGGGGTGGGCTTGACGGGAGAAACACCCTGCCATGGGCGGACTTGCCCTGGATGACTCTCCAGTACCCCAACATGTCCCACGGCACCCCAACACTCTCCTGCCACACCCAAATACCCTCCTGTAATGCCCCCCCCACACCCCTTGTGGCCCTCCTGTGACACCCCAACACCACCCCATAGTACCCAGAATCTCCCCATCACACCTCACTGCTCCTCTGTGACAGCCTAACAGGTCCCATGACACCCTGCAGTAGCACACAACACTCTCAGAACATCTAGAGGTGTCCTGGGTGTCGCTGGGGCACAGGTACCCGTGATAGCTCATTGCTTCCCTGACACCCCACCACAGCACATGGCTGAATTGGTGACACCCAGTCACCTCTGCGACACCCTGCAGCTGTTTCCCCCACAGCCTGCCCCGGCACTGCCAGTAACCCACACAGTGTGGGGCGGTGGTGCCTCCCCTGGGGCTGCTGGCCAGGCGGGAAGTGGGCACCGTGGCCAGCACTAATGCGATGAGGCGGCCAGGGCCCCGCGAGGAGGCAGAAATCCCTGATCGCATTAGCTGGGCCATTAGAGACGGACAGGCAGCTGGGGTGAGCGGGGCTGCGGAGGACAGGCGGGGTGAGGACAGCCGGACGAGCCCCCGGCTCCCGCAGTGAACCCACACGGAGGCCTGTGGGGGTTTTTTTATTCAACGCGAGGTGCCCTGTAAACAGACCCAAAATATGAAAAACAGACAAAGAGACGGAGGGGAACCCGAGCAGTTAAAAAACACAAACCGGTGGGGGGGATGGGGCTGCGCTGGGACTGGACACCCTCCGGGTGCCCCCAGAGCCCCCTGCCCCTCTACGGGGTCCTGCTGCCCTGGCCAGGCACCAGAGCCTGTGGGGGCCCTGCCGCATTTCCATCTCTCCCAGTGCCATGACTAAGAGCCGGGTCCTGCTGTGGGGCCATACCCGGGACCAGCGGGATGGGGCTAATCTGAGCCTGACGCGGAGTCCTCCGAGCTGTGAGGCAAGCTGGCTGCCCCCTCGTCCTCCGAGTCCTGCAGGAAGGGGTGAGGTCAGAGTGGTTGCGATAAGGGCAGGGGGTGACAATGATGCCACAGCAGGGGACAGTGAGGTCAGGATGGCAGATGGCAAGTGCTGAGGAGAGGCAGCAGCTCCCACTCTCCCACGACCCACCCCGGGGTAACAGTGGTGACCCACAGACACAAACAGAGCACAGACAAGCCACCCCCACCCCTGGGGAGGTGACAGGAGGCTCTACAGGGGCCTGCCCTGGATCAGGACCCACCACAGCCCTGGCACCCACCTTCTTGCTCTCGGATGAGCTGTCATCGCTGGAGACAAACTCTTTGCTCTTGAAGATCTCATTCGAGTTCTTGGTGGAGGACTTGGTAGCTGATGAGGACTTGGGGGTGGCACCTTTCTTCTCCGCTTTTCTCTTCACCTGCTTCTCTTGCTTCTTCTTCTTCTTCTTTGATCTCTCTCTGTGTACATTGGGAAAGGAGAGAAACAGCACTAACACCACAGGGACTGGCACTGCCCAGTTTTTGGGGACAGGGCCCTGAACACTCACGTCCTGGAGCTCTCGGACTTGCTGCTCACGCCATACTCCTTCATGGCCTTCTCATAGTCTCTCCTGGCATCCTCCGCCTTCCGGTCCCATTCCTATGGCAGCAGCACATTGCTCTGATTCTCCTTCCTCCTTCTCCATCCCCACCACCAGCATCCACTACCATGCCCACCAGCAGCACACTGGTGTTCCAATCACAATCTCAACATCTCAGACAGAGCTGACAGTCATCAACAGCTCCCCAGCCCAGACACCAGTCCCCACAGCCACACTCCTGGCCTCTACCTGGCTCCTGGCATCACTCACGAGCCTTCCAAGCTCCCCCTAGGTCCAGCCCCCTCTCCACAGCAGCAGACCCAGTCTGCAGATCCCACCTCCTTCTTCTCCTTGGACATGGCCTTCCAGAGCTCCCCAGCCTTCTTGGACAAGTCTGTGATGCTGATGCCAGGGTGGTCGGACTTGATCCTCTCCCGGCTGGCGTTCAGCCAGAGCATGTAGGCTGACATTGGCCGCTTTGGAGCATTGGGGTCTTTCCCCTTCTTGCTCTGGGACACAGGGAGTAGTAGACAGAGCAGAGTGAGACCCCTGAAGGGCATCAATCACTTGAGAAAACCCTCTATGGCACCAGCATGTAAAGGAAACCCTCAAAGGACACCAACTGCTCCAGATGTAGGGACTGGAGCTGCCCCAGAACATAAGGTGGGTCTCACCCGACCTCCCACAGCACAGAATCACTGGCTGGTTTGGATTGGAGGGACTTTAAAGCTCATCCAGTGCCACCCCCTGCAGTGAGCAGGGACATGTCTGCCCAGAGCAGGCTGCTCAGAGCCCCAGGGTCCACCCTGACCTGGGATGATTGCAGGGATGGGATTTCTATTTCTCTGGGCAACCTGAGCCAGAGCTTCACCAGACTCCATCCAGTTGCCGAGAGGGGGTCCGGCACCTCCCTCACCTCTAGATGCTTCTTGCGGGGCTTGCGGTCCTTGGCAAGCTTGGCCTTCTTGGCTGGCTTTTTCTCACCACGGTCACTGTCGCCATCGCCGCTGGAGGAGCTGGCTGAAGCGTTGCTGTCGAACCTGCATGGGGGGCACCAGGTTTCAGCCACAGCTCAAGGCCCCCACCCCAATGAAACAAAGCACAAAGGGAGGGGGCTTCAGCAGCAGCGAGCAGTCCTCGCCTCGAGCTCTCTGGCCTCCCATGGTAGAGGCTCCTGAGCTGGAGCTGTTGTGTTTGCACTTGACAGCTCCCAGGGGACTCTCCTTCCACAATCACAGCTCATTCCCCCACTTCCTGTAAGTTTTAGACACCGGCAGCCACGTGGATCCACCTCCTCCCAGAGCCATCGATCTGGACTGCCAGGCTCCAGCACCCCCTGCTGTGTAACATCATTAGCCACTGGCTGCTTCCCCAGCGCTTTAACTCCAGGGATTTACAAAGTGCTGCTGGCTGCGCCTGCAGCTTGCCCACAGCCCTACCTGCCACCAGCCCACACTCACTCCTCAGCCACGTCATCATCCTCCTCTCCGGGGTTGAAGGACTCGTCTGGAAGGAGAGTGCAGGGTCAGCTTCCCGTGAAGGGATAGACAGGATATCGCTGGGGCAGGGGGAAGCCAGAGCACTGAACACAGCCCACCCCAGCCTTGCTCCTCACCCGTCTCCTCCCCAGAGCCATCGCTGCTGTCGTTGGCGTTCTCCTCCCGGATCTTTCCCTCCTCCTTCATCCTCTCCAAGTAGGCGTCGTGCTGATCCTCATCAGAGTCAGCATATTCGTCGTAGCTCTGCTTCATACCCTGCCGGAAAGCCAGTGTGAGCCTCACCCGCGTGCTCCCCCCGCCACGGGGTATCACAGCTCCAGGCATGCTGCTTCTGGGGCTGGGCCCCAGACAGCCTCTGATGCATGCACAGGGTGGGACAGGACACCCGCCACACCCTCATCGGGGGTCCAGAGAGAGAGAGAGAGGGGTGGACAAGTTATGTTGGTTAGGGGGCCCTCTCACACATCACACCAAGGTTAGTGTGGGTTTAGTCAGGGACCACCACAGCCACACAGAGGAAACCTGCACCAGAAGGAGGAGGAGGAGAGAGAGGAAGGGATACCGCACCGACCTTTTTCCTCTACAAGGGCAAGGAGAGAAAAAAGTGAAACAAAAAGGGGAAAGCAGGAAACTATCGGGGAGAAGAGAGTCCAGCCACCAGTGGCTGCCCCAGCCAGAGGGGCTGGGTCCCAGTGGGGACCAGTCCTGCCCGGCAGGTACCTCCTTGAGGCCACGGTTCTTGATGTTCAGCTTCTTGGCATTGACGAAGTCAAAGAGCTTCCCGTACTCCTCCCTGTGAGACGGGTGGGTCAAGGTCTGGAGAGGATGGAGAGAGGGCCCAGGGGAGGGTCCCTGTGCCCACACCCACCTCTCAATGCTGCTGAAGGTGTACTGTGTGCCCTGCTTGGTCTCGATCTCAAAGTCAAAGGAGCGAGTGGTGGTGGTCCCCCGGGCAAAGTTGACAAAGGAGATCTCGTCAAAGCGAATGTGAACAGGTGGCTTGTGGACGTAGATGAAGCCACGCTCCAGCGGGTAGAGGAGCCCCGAGCTGGCCTTATACGAGCAGGTGATGCACTGTGCTCCAGAGTGGCTGCAGAGCAAATGCCAACGACGAACCTCCATGGGGGGGCAAATCAGCCCATCCCCACAGCTGGTCAGGCTCTGGCAGCCACCCCCCCGCCCCGAGCCCTCAGAGCCCCTCCCCAGAGCACAGGAACAAGAGAAGGGCCAGGAGGATTGTGAAGATACTCTTAGGCCACCAACCCAGCAGCTCAGGAGGACAGGGCAAGCTTGGCATGGCTCCCTGCCCCTACGCCCTATCCCACAGAAGAAGACCCCACTTTCCACCCCCTACTCATCCATGTCTCACCCCTGGAAGTTTCCAGGCACAGTGATCTTGCGGTTGACCAGCGCCTTCATGACTCGGCTGACCATCTCGTAGAGGGAACCTGACATGTTCTTGGTAAGGCGCCCTTCAAAGCGCTTCTCCACCTCCTCCCTGTGAGGATGGGAACAGGAACAAGGGAGGTTCATCATTCCCCACCAAGGGCCAGGGAGCGGGCGAAGACTGGCAGAGCACACTCACTCGTTCATGTTGAGGGTCAGGGAGATGTCTTCGTCCTTAGAGAACAGCAGGATCAGGAAATGGTAGCGGGTCTGGCCTTGCTTTATTGGGGGGTCCAGGCTGATCTGAAAAGAGAGAGCAAGGGCCTGAAATCCCCCAAGCCCACAGCCTGCTGCCCCTCCATGAGGAAGGAAGAGCCTTCTGCCCCTCCTCACCACGAAGAACATCTGGCGCTGGTCCTTGTGCGGGAGCAGGAACAGGCGCAGCACGGTGGTGTAGGGAATCTTGTAGTCGAAGGTCTTGCCATGCAGGTGCAGGAAGGTAGGGTAGATGCGGATGTCGTAGCGCCCACGTGGCGTCAGACACTGCAGCTCGCGGAAGATGCAGATGGCATCTCCAGTGGCCTGGATCACGTCAGCCTTGGAGAGGACATTCTGGGCAAAGGCCTGCAAAGGAGGGGAATCATCACCAGGCGAGGTCACCCGGATGCTGCCCCCACCCAGCCCGCAGCTGCCCAGAGCCCTGCTCACCTCCACGGGGTCCACGCCGTCCTCCTGTGTTGGCGGCACGTAGAACCGAACCTCCATGAGCGAGACCTCAGCATCGTCATTCTGGTGGAACTCCAGCGTCACCTCGTTCTTGCCAGTGGTGCACTGGGAGACGTTGCTGAGGGGGATCTCAAACACCGGCTGCTCACCGATGTCGAAGGAGAGCAGCTGCCCTGCGTGGTGGGACAGGGACATCCCAGTACAGTGGGATCAGAACCATGGTGGGACAAGGCCACCTCATGGGTCAGAGCCTAGCAACAGCCTCCACCTTCACCCCAATACCACAGTGATGGTTCTTCCCACTGCGTCTCCAGGATTGCTCCTTACTGCAGCACCAGAGACCAACATGGATCATACTGGGTTCCCAGCAGTTCCCACATTCCTGGTTCTCAGACCAGGGACAAACACTTATCACCTTCCCCAGCTCCCTCAGGAACCACCAGGCAGCTCCCACCCTGACCTTTACCTGCCTGCAAAACCTTCCCCACAGATTCTCCTGGTTCTTCAGGATGGTTAACACTGGCCCCAAAAACCTCACCACTGTCCAGGAGACTGGACAGGCACCAAGGGGGAAACTGTGTGCCCCTAGGGAGCACCAGCATCACCAAGACTCACCGCCAAAGCGCACAGTGCCCCAGTTCCAGCCCTTCACGCATAGGTCCCTCTCTACCAGCTCCAGGCGATAGTGGGCCCTGAAGAAATCTGACAGCTTGTCAAACTCCTGCAGTGGGTGATAGCAGGCAGCATCAGGGGCCATCAGCTTTTGGGTAGGGTGCTCCCAAGATGGGAGTCCCCCTCTGACTGGGACACAGCCCACTCAGCATGAGGGGAAATGGGGAGAAAAATCAAAGAAGGTCGGGGCTGTTTGGGGAGAATCGGGGCTGATCATGGAGGAATCAGGGCTGCTCCCAGGGGAGTCAGGGCAGTAGGATCTATGGGAACACAGCATGAGCATGAGTAAGCAGAAGCAGCATCACCAGCCAGGGTCTCACCGATTCCCGGAACCCGTCGTATTTGTAGACGTGGCCGTTCTTGGTGAGCAGCTTGAGGCCGTGTCCCAACGCCACGCGCCTCCACACACCCTCGGCCAGCTCCGAGGCCTGGATGTTGTCCACCTTCCCTGTCTTGCTGTTCTTGAAGATGACGCCTTGGCGGCTCAGCCGTAGCCGCCCATCGTTCTGGGGAAAGAAGCAGGTGTGCAGTGGGGGCAGCTGGTCCAAACACCACTGAGTGACACCTTAGGGCCTCGTGGGCACAACCCATATGGGTGAAACAAGAAGACTTCCACAGCCACGGCCTGAACTGCTCATCACTCAGCCTGGACCTTGGGCAGACCCACAACAGATACAGCAGACTCGGGGCTGCAGCTCCATCAGGCTTTGGAGGACAACGTCCCAAAAGCCAGAAGGTTCAGGGTAACCCAGAAACACCCAACTCCAGCGCAAAGCCCCCCCTCAAACACTTCCAGCACCCAGCACCGCCAGGACATGAGTGGGGCTCCCCTGAGCCCTTCCCTGCTCCGTTGCCTCACCATGGACCCCTTCACCTCTTGGTAGATCTCGTTGAACTCCAGCGTGTCGGTCATGGCAGCTGGGAGCAGCTAAGCGCAGGGACTCGGATAGAGCAGCCCCGGGCCCGTCAATGCCCGCCCTGGGCCGGCCCTGGGTCAGAGCAGCTGCGGAGGGAGAAGAGGCCCTGGGGTGCTGCACCGAGCAGCCGAACCCCCGCCCCCGGCCCCCCTGTCCTCCCCACCTCGGGCCA
>VXBP01002148.1:21985-33549 GCA_013400115.1 Rhinopomastus cyanomelas | reverse complement strand
AGGTGGGACACTAAACCATGGGGTCACTGGGGACACCAGTCCCCCCCATGATGCCGCCCGGGTTGTCCCCGTGAAGCGTCAGACCCCAGCCCACAGCTGCCCCCAGTCCTCCCAGTGCAACCCAGTGGCAGGCTGAGAAAAAACCAGTTTAAATACAAGAGCAGTAGAAAAGGCAGCAGTAGGGTCGGGGAGGGGGTCAGGGTGGGGGTCGCCGTGGGGCTCAGCTCTGCCCGGCCCCGCTGGCCTTGCCCTTGGCCACCTCGGTGTCCTGGAAGCCGGGGTTGCCCATGGCCAGCGCCGTGTCCTTCTGGGGGTCCCCCGCGGTGGCAGCTGCTGGCTCCCTGGGGCTGGGTCCTGCGGGACGAGAGGGGCCGGTGGCAGCTGCCCCAGGGCGGGGGGGTCACTGGGGATACTGGGGCATACTGGGGCCTTACCGATGTAGCTGAGGAGGACTGGGAGGAAGAGGAGCCCGTGGGCCAGGCCCAGCAGGGTGATGACCAGGTTGAGGCGGAAGAAGAAGATCTGGATCAGCTGGGCCTTGGCGAAGGCCAGCACCACGATGCCCGGCAGGTTGGTCATGGCCACCCCGGCCACCACCTGCAGCGCCAGGGGCACCGGTCACCCGGCAGCCTCGGCGCCTCCCCACACCCCCCCCAGTGCCGCCCAGTGCCACCCAACGCCATGTCCCATCCCATCCCCTCCCAGTCCCNTCCAGGACCCAGTGAAGCTCTGTGTCCCGGTGCCACCCGATGTCCTAGCGCCACCCCATGTGCTCCAGCTCCCTCTGCCAACCTAATTCCCAGTGCCAGCCCAGTGCCACCCTGTATGTACCAGCTCCCCAAGCCCCCAAATCCCAGTGCCCACTCCAGTGCCCAGCCGGGCAGCGGGTGCCCGCACCCACCGCCACCAGGTTGATGAGGGCCACGGCGTTGTAGGGGATGTCCCAGAGGGCCATGGCACCCACGGTGTCCACCAGGATCATGGCGATGGTGAGCAGGGTGGCAGCGCTGGAGCGCAGGTCCATGCCCAGCAGCAGGAAGGAGACGCCGAAGGTGGGCACCAGGCACAGCGCCAGGGTCACTAGCCCCTCGGCCACCACCGTCAGGTACTGCTCGTAGTACACGTAGGTCACCCTGCGGCAGGGCAGAGGCGGCACCGCGCTGGCACCCTGGTATGGGCGCCTGAGGGGCACCCTGGTGTGTGCGCACCCAGGCAGGCACCCTGAGGGGCATCTTCGCACGGGCATCTGAGTGGCATCCTGAGGGGCACCCTGGCATGAGCACCCTGGTGTGGGCACTCAGATGGGCACCACAGCATGGGCATCCTGGCATGGGCACCCTCATGCATGGGCACCCAGACATGGGCACCCTGATGGGCACCCTGGCATGGGAGTCCTGAGGGGCACTCTGGCATTGGCAACCCCAGCATGGGCACTCTGACTTGGGCACCTGTGCTCATGGCAACCCCCTCCAAACCACAGGGGCACTCTCAGCACCCCATCTCAGGCTGGGCACCCACCCTAGAGCACCCCCAGCACCCCAGGGTGGGCACCCTGACCTGGCACCCCGCCCCTAACCGGGGCCCGGGTGCGGCTGGGGTGGGCACACTCACGTGTAGGGGAAGACGCGGAAGTCGGGGTGGGTGCCGGGCACCTGGCGCAGGGTGTGGGTGATCCTGTCGGCCAGGGCGCGGGCAGCCCGCAGCGCCTCCGTGTACTCGCGCGAGGTGCGCAGCGGGCGCTGGTACGCCATGAAGCGGGTGGCTACGGGGGCGAGGGGTGGGCACGGTCAGCCTGGCACCCTGAGGTGCACCCCCCCATCCCCAAGGGCACCCGTGTGCCCGCGCTCACCCAGGATGGTGCCGTTGGCGTCCATGCTCACCGCTGTGTCGTAGGCACCCAGACCGCTGCGGGCACGGGGTGGGGGGAGGAGAGAGGGTGAGGTGGGCACCCGGCGCCGTAGGCGATGGGCACCCGGTGCCACGGGCCAGGAACACCCAGAACCACTGGCTGCTGCGGGAGCACCCAGTGGGTGCCCAGACTTGTGTTGTCACGGGTCTGTGTGCCCGCACACCTGTGTGTGCCCACCCCAGGGTACTGTGGGTGGGTGGGTGCCCCAAGGGTGGCACCTACCCCTTGGCACACTGCAGGGTGGGGCGGTCGTGGAGGAACCAGGGCAGGAAGCGCTCGAACTCGGCCACCGTCGGGCGTCGAACGGTCTTCAGGCACTGCCCCCCGATGCAGCTGAGGGCATCTGTGGGCACGGCTGTGCTCAGCACCCCGAGGGCACCCAACCCGCACCCGGTGGGCACCCAGCGGCCCCCACGATGGGCACCCGGCGAACAACAAATGACTGTCACAAGGGGCACCCAACGGGCACCCCGCGCCCGGCCCGAGCCCACTCACCGCTGGTCGAGGGGCAGAACTGGCCCGCGAGGCTCCCGAAGGAGTGGACGCGGCAGCAGCGCCCGATGGGGTTCAGCCAGTCCAGGAAGTCGTCGAGCCACGAGGTGGCCGGGATGGCCAGGTAGGACCTGCGCGCCGAGGGGAGGTGGCAGGACCCCGGACCCCCAAACCTGAGCCCCGGCAACCCCCCAAGACGCGAATCCCCTCAGTCCCCGCGACTGCCCCCAGAGCCCCGGGGTCCCCCAGCAGTCCCGACCCCCCCCAACATCCCACCCTGTCCCCCCAGTGCTCCCAGCGCACTCACTGGTCGGGGAAGCGCGTGGCGTACTGGATGCTGTGGGTGAGCGAGTCGGGGGCGCAGCCGGCGCTGGAGCAGATCGCGTTGGTGCCGTTGGGCGACGAGAAGTCGTAGCCCTCGGTGGTCACGAAGTAGGTTGGGACCCCCACGGCCAGGTACTGGTTGAGGGCGGCGAAGTACTGGAGCAGGTAGGAGTCCTGCGGAGCCGGGCTCGTCAGCGCCCCCCGGCGGCGCCCCCCGGCCGCTGCGGGCACCTTCCACCGGGGCGCGCGGGGCCGAACGGGGCCGAACTGGACCCCCGCGGGGCTGTACTGGGCCTGCGCAGGGTCATACTGGAGCCATACAGGGTCATACTGGACCCCCGCGGGGCTGTACTGGGCCTGCGCAGGGTCATACTGGAGCCATACAGGGTCATACTGGACCCCCGCGGGGCTGTACTGGGCCTGCACAGGGTCATACTGGAGCCATACAGGGTCATACTGGACCCCCGCGGGGCTGTACTGGGCCTGCGCAGTGTCATACTGGAGCCATACAGGGTCATACTGGACCCCCGCGGGGCTGTACTGGGCCTGCGCAGGGTCATACTGGAGCCATACAGGGTCATACTGGACCCCCGCGGGGCTGCACTGGGCCTGCGCAGGGTCATACTGGAGCCATACAGGGTCATACTGGACCCCCGCGGGGCTGTACTGGGCCTGCGCAGTGTCATACTGGAGCCATACAGGGTCATACTGGACCCCCCGCGGGGCTGTACTGGGCCTGCACAGGGTCATACTGGCCCCATACAGGGTCATACTGGTACCACACAGGGTCCTACTGGTCCCACACAGGGCCATACTGGCGCCACACAGGGTCCTACTGGGCCCACACAGGGCCATACTGGTGCCACACAGGGTCTTACTGGTCCCATACTGGGCCATGCAGAAACCATCGAGGGCTCCACTGGCCCCATGGGGACCCCACACCCCCCTGTCCGGGGCCATCCCACCCCAGTGCACCCCAGTACGGGCTCACGCCCCCTCCCCAGCCGGCCCTACAGACAGAGCCGCCCCCCAGTGCCCCCCAGTGCCCCCCACCTGGGGCAGGGAGAGCTCCTGGTCCAGCCCCACAGACACCTGCAGGGTCAGGTNGGGGCCGCGTCAGCGGGTGCAGCAGCACCGGGGTGTAGAAGCGCTGCAGCAGGGGGGGCAGCAGCCGCAGCCCCGGGCCCCGGGCCCCCCCTTTGCCCCCTCGGCAGCAGCAGCAGAGGTCGAGGCGGTTGGCCTGTGGGCAGCGATGGGGTTGGCACCCCTGTCCCCCCACCCTGCCACCTGCGGGCACCCCAGGGTGTCCCCCAAAACACTCCTGGGCACCCTGTGCCCACCCTCAGTACCCTGGTGCCTATGGGCACCCACCCTGGGCAGCAGCACACCCATTCAGGGCACTCCATGTCCACCCTGTGCCTATGGGCACCCCACATCCACCCAGGGCACCCCAATATCTAGGGGCACCCCATGCTCACCGTGGGCACCCCTCACTCATCCTGGGCACCCCATGCCCACCTTGGGTCCACCCAGGGCACCCCCATAACTATGAGCACCCTGTGCCTGCCCAGGGCAACCTCACACCCGTGGGTACCCATCGCCCACCCTGGGCATCTCATGGCCACCCTGTGCCCACTCTAGCGACCTGAGTGCTCATGGCCACCCCAAGACACCCCCAGCCACCCTCATACCTGCGGGCACCCCATGCCCACCCCGTGCCCTCTCATACCCCCGGGAGCCTCCATGCCCACCCGCAGCACCTTGACTTCCACGATGGGACCCTCCCAGCGCAGGATGCCCCCCCTGTGCCCCCCCGTGCCCGCCCCCTCACCCTGGGCTCACACCTCCTGGCGCCGGGCATCGAGGGCCAGCAGGGCCACAAACCCCGTCATCTGCAGCGCGAAGTCGAAGGCGATGGCCAGGGCGGCCGTGAGGGCGAAGGTGCGGACAGCGGGCATCGACGAGAGGGCACCTGCGGGCACCCGGGTCAGTGGCACCCACAGTAGGGGGACCTGGGTCAGTGGGCACCCAGCAGGGGGGCAGCACCTTCACACTGATGCCCACCCTGTGCCGTGCACCAGCCGGGTGCAGGGTGCCCGCGGGTGCTCTGGGCCTGCAGTGGGCACCACAGCCCTGTGGCACCCTGTGTGTCCCCCCTGGGGCACCCGTGTTCTGTGCCCACCGGTGCCCCCATCTCCCTGCACCCCCATGCCCACCCTGTGCCCCCACTCACCCAGGAGGAAGCAGACGACCTCAGAGAGGCTGCAGAGCAGCATGCTGGGTGCCACCCGTGCCAGCACCCGCCCGATGTGCTGCTCCAGCGTCTCGCCCGGCTCCCGCTGCGACTGCTGCTAGGGAAGGGGCACCCTCCAGCGGGGGCACCCGCCTGGGCACCCTGCGCGGGCACCCGCTGCCCCACCTGCGCTCGGGGTGCCCCCCCAGCCCTGTGAGCCCTCCTACCCCACGGGGAGCCCACTGGCACCCCTTCAATGCCACCCCACACCTGCAGGTGCCCCCTCAGCCCGCCCTGGGCGACCCCGAGGTGTCGCGGTGCCCACCCACCCCACGGGGTGCCCGCCCCGCGCCCGCCCGCCCACCTGGAACTCCTGCACGAAGATGAAGATGTTGTCGGCGCCGACGGCCAGGACGAGGAAGGGCACCACCTCGAGGATGACGAGGGACGAGGGCAGCCCCAGCAGCGCCAGGAGGCCCATGGAGGCGAACACCGCGCCCACCACCACCACGATGCCCCCCAGCGCCAGCGTCACCTTGGACTCCACCTGCAACGGGGGGCATCAGCGCACCCAGCCGGGCGCCCGCTGCGGGGAGGGGGCTGGCACCTCCCCGACGCCCCCGGCCCGTACCAGGGCGCGGCGCCAGGCCGTGTACTTGCCCAGCGCCAGGGCGATGTAGGCGAAGACCACGGCGTAGCTGATGGCGAACACGGGCACGTCCTCGCCCGTCGTGCGGTTGATCTCGTCCTCCAGCGAGCGCTGGCCGGGGCGGGGCCGGACGGTGAGCGCCCCTGGGTGCCCACCCGACCTGCTCCAGCTGCCCAACNCCCAGCCCAGCCCACTTACCCCACCCCAGTTCACCCAACACAACCTAGTCCACTCAACCCAATTTATCCACCCCAACCCAGGTAGCCCCACCCAGTTAACACACCCTAACTCAGCTAGTCCAACCCAGTTAACACACCCTGACCCAGGTAGCCCAACCCAGCCCAGCCCAGGTAGCCCAATCTAGTTAGCTTACTCTAACCCAGCTAGTCCAATCCAGTTAACACACCCTGACCCAGCTAGCCCAACCCAGTTAGCAGTCCCCGAGCCAGGTAGCCCAGCCCAGCTAGCCCAGCGCAGCACCTCGGCCATGTAGGCGACGCGGAGCTCGGGGTGGGCGCGCTCGAAGGCCTGGAGCACCCGCAGGAAGCTGCTCTCCCAGCTGAGCACCCACTGGTGCCGGGGGTCGTCCCGCGGGAAGTTGTTGAGGGAGTAGGTGACGATCAGGGCCTCGGCCCCCGTGTACTCGGAGCCTGCGGCCGGGACACCCTGCGTGAGGGACCCGCCGGCCACAGGGCCACCGCGCTGGGGGCACCGAGGCCAAGGGGCTGGAGACCGCCCGCTGGGCTGGGAAGCGGCTGGAGATGGCCCGGGGGGTGCCCAGGTGGCCAAGGGCAGCCACCGGGGTGGCCAGCAGCAGCAGGGCAGGGGTTGCCTGCCCGGGCTGGGGGTGCTGGGGTGGCACCAGCCAGATTCCTGGGGTCAGTTGGGGGCCGCCTTGGTGCCAGGACAGGGATCTGGGGGGATTTTGGGGTCTCTTATCCCTCCCCAGGACGAGAGGGACCTCAGGCTGTGCCCCAGGGGAGGGGCAGGTTGCCCCTGAGGAGCAGTTTGATGCCCCCCAAAGGTTCTCAAGAGGTTGCCCAGGGGCCAGGGAGTCCCCGTTCCAGCCCTGGGGTGCGGGATTGGGGTCGGGGGGGGCCCTGGCAGTGCCAGGGCTGGACTGGAGGAGCTGGAAGGGCCCCTGCACCCAAGGGGGTCCTGGCACCCCCTGCCCTGTGCCCTGCCCGGGCTGGTGCCCGCCATTACCCTGGTAGCCGCCCAGGGCGATGTAGGGGAAGACGGGGCCGCCGTACTGGGCCATGCAGCTCAGCTCCAGCGCCGTGATGTCCTTGAAGGAGAGCGGGGAGCTGCGGGGGGCACGTGCGCCCGGTCAGGGGCTGGGCTGTGCCCACCCCACCGCCGCCACCCGCCCCCCACTGCCTCACCAGGGCTTGAACCCAGGGTCACGTGAGCCAGGAGCCACGGGTGCCAGGGGCACTGGGCTGGGCACCCTGAGGGCATCACCCTGAGCCCATGGGCCTTGTGCTGGGCACCCTGAGGGCATCACCCCGACCCTCCCCTCGCCGGGCACCCACTTGACGCAGTAGATGAGGTGGTCGCGCCAGTCCACGGTGCCCACGTGGGTGCCGTTGCTCTGGGAGGCCGTCAGCGCCAGGCGGGTGCTGTTGTTCTGGAAGTACTGGGTGACGCTGTTGACGCAGCAGTCGGCCGCGGTGGGCGCCGCGGGGTTGAGGGGGGCATAGCAGACGTCACTCAGTGCCACCTCCCTGCCCTCGGCCGTGGTGCCCGTGGCGTTGGCCAGCTGCTCCTGCAGCTCCAGCAGCGCTCGCAGCACCTCGGGCGCCAGGACCCCGCTGAAGTTCTTGGTGCCCGCCACGAAGGAGTCGTAGCTGGTGCCGGGGCGCCCGGGCGCCGTCACAATCACCTGGTTGGTGCGGAGGAAAGGACCAAAGTGCCGGTCGTAGAAGTCCTTCTCCTGCCGGGCACGGCTGCCCGGCGCCGACCACAGCTCCACGGGGTCGGTGGTGAGGCGCAGGGTCACCATCCCCGCTGCCAGCCCGCTGGCCGCCACCAAGGCCAGCGCCAGCACGGGCACGGGGTGCCTGGCCACCAGCGTGCCCCAGCGGCCGAAAGCCCTGCCCAGCAGCCCGCTCCCGCTGGTGTCCCCGGGGCGCTGGGCAGAGCTGCTCCCCATGTGGGGACGTGCCACCGGCGCCGCTGCCGCCTTCTTCTGGCCCTGGCCGCTGCGCCACAGCAAGGTGCCCACGAAGGCGACAGCCACGGCACCGAAGAGCAGCCCACAGACCACCAGGGCGCCGTCCGCCTCGCCGATGCGGAAGGGCGGCGGCGGTGCCGACGGCGGCACCAGGGCCGGGCACGAGCTGGCGCAGTCCTGGCACGAGCAGGCGTGCTGGTCCTCGCCGAGCGCCTGGTCGCAGCGCCACACGTGCCGGTCGAGGGGCACGACGCCGTCGCCGGGGTCAGTGCCGTTGGGCACCAGGTGGAAGTTGATCTGCAGCGGCGCCAGGCCGTTGTTCTTGTCACCCTGGAAGTCCAGCCAGCGCTGCGGCGAGCAGAACTGGGCGCCGTAGCGCCCACACATGGTGCCAATGGCGTAGCCGCCGGTGGCGGGCAGGCGGACGTCGCGGCACGAGGCGAAGGCGGCGTCGGCCAGGCGCTGGCGGTAGAAGCAGCGGTACTCGACGACGGCCAGCTGGCGCCCGCCCAGCGCCGTGCTGCGGTTGACAACGCGGGTGACGTCGGTGAAGAGGCTCTGGTCGGGGCTGCAGATGTTGCTGCAGTGCAGGTTGGCAAAGTTGCGGGCGCAGGCCGGGCAGCGCGACAGCACGGTGCCCGAGAGCGCCACGCTCAGCCGCAGGGCGTTGAGCTGCGCCAGCGAGCAGCACACACGGGTCGTCCCGTTGGCGCTGACCAGCTCCGGGCAGACCTTGCGCAGCGCCGCCAGCACGGTGGGCGACGCCACCCGCGCCGGCGTGTTGGACAGGCAGGGCACCTTGGACAGGACCAGCGACGCGTTCAGCTCAGGGTTGCGCCCGCACTCACCGTAGAAGGCGCAGTAGCCCGGCTGCCGGATGGGCGTCAGCGTCGGCGAGGCCTGCGGCGGGCACAGGGAGGGCGGCTCGGTGCGGGGAACAGTGCCCGCCTGGCAACGCGGTGGGCGCCGAGGGGGGGCTCTGCGACCCCTGCCTGATTGAACGGGCAGCTGGCGTGCACCCCTATGGGCACCCCCGGCTCTGCCGCCTCCGGCCTCTCCAGGTGGCACCTCATGGGCACTGCCACCCCCAGCCCTGTAGTTGGCAACTGGTGGGCACCACCAGCGTCTCCCAGCACTGGCACCCCAGTTCTACTTAATGGCATCCACCGGGCACCATCCCTGTGGCTCCATCAGCCCCAGCTCCTCCCAGTGGCACCAATTGGGCACCACACTGGTGTCCTCCAGCTCTGCCACACCCAACTTCTCCAACTGGCACCTGATGGGCACCACCTTCTCCAGCTCTGCCACCCACAGACTTCAAATGGCAGCTGACTGGCACCACAGCAGCACCCATCGCCTCTGCCACCTCCAGTTCCTTGCAATGGCACCTAACTGGCACAACAGGCACTGCCAGTATCCCCCAGCCCTGCCACCCCTCACCCTGTGGATGGCACCTGATGGGCACCACAGTGGCCACCATCAGCATCTCCCAGCATTGGCACCTCCAGTTCCACTTAGTGGCATCCAATGGGCACCTGACTGGCACCACAACGGGCACTGCCAGCATCCTCCAGCTCTGCCGCCCCCAACTTCACCAACTGGTACCTGATGGGCACCACCTTCCCCAGCTCTGCCAGCCCCAGTGCCTCCAGGTGGCACCTAACGGGCAACATCCTCATGGCTCCACCACCCCCTTTCCAGGGCACCCAGCGGGCATCGCAACAGGCACCCACACCCCAAACAGACCTCGCCACCCCTCTGCCCCCGTGGGGCACCGTGCCCGGCCCGTGGCACCCCGCAGGCACCTACCAGTGCCAGGAGGGCACCCAGCACGGCGCCGGTCAGCGCGGCACAGCCTGGCATCCTGGGCGGAAAGGGTGCTGCCGTCTTCGCTCGGCCCCTATAAGACGCAGGGCCCGCGGGGCGGGTGCCCGCTGCCCGTGTGGCCAGCTGGCACGGAAGCCAATCAGCCCGCGGCCGCGCCGCCAGGCCCCTGTGGATCATTAACTGCCATCGATCGGCTGCGCCAGGGAGTTGCCCGCCTGCCCCGCGTGCGGCCGCCCCGCCGGGCTCCGGCGCTGCTTTTGGTGGGGGTGGGGAGGAGGGACGTCGGGGCCGGTGCCCCCGCAGGGTGGGTGGTGCCAGTTGTGGGAGACGCAGCCTGGCACCGGTGCAGGGCACCACGGTGGTGCCAGAGCACCGAGGCGACGGTGGGGGGAGAATCGAGGCGTTCTGGGCACAGAACCCAGCTGGACCCAGGGCTGTTGTGCCCGTGGCACCGCCCACGGTGCCAGGGGAGAGGTGAAGGCCAGCGGGCAGCCTTGGACCCCCCGATAAGCTGCCATCACCCCGATAAGGTGCCACCACAACCCCGATAAGCTGTCTCGGCGGGTGACGGGCTCCCCAGGACGACACGGGCAGCCCCAAGCGACAGAGGCAGCCCAGGAGGCAGCCAGCGAGGGCCACCCACAGCAGGATGCCAGGCAGACACTGGCACAGGGGCGTGGTGCGGTGCCCGAGGGGTGCTGTGCCCCCCAAAGCTGGCAGCGCCACCCCCACAGTGTCTTCACCCCATTTTATGGCCCCAGTATAGCCGTGGCCTTGATACTGGGGGAGGCTGATAGCACCCTGAGGGGGCTGATAAAGCGCCGGCACCTTTGCCCAGCATCACTGATGCCAGTCTCTGCGTCACCAGCCCCCACCCCCAGCACATAGCTGCCCCATGATGCAGCGGCGCAACAGGGCACCGGACTGGCACAGCCCCTTGGCACCTTTACTGGGCACCGGGGGCAGCAGGTGGGGGAGGAGGGCACTGTGAGGTGCCCACAGTGCCCCCCAGGGTGGGCACGGGTGGGCGAGGAGGGGGTCAGGAGGGCTTCGTGGCCGGGCGCTGGGCACGGTGCCTGGCATACTTGAAGCTCTGCAGCGGGTTGCCGGTGCCACGGGACTGGAAAGAGATGGCAGGGGTGGGGGGCAGGTGTCAGACCCCACCCCTGGCACCAAGGTGAGGGGGAAACGGGTGGCATTCGGGGTGGGCTCTGCCCGTGCCGACCCTGCACTCACCGTGGCACTGCGGCGGCGGCCGGCGGCGGAACGGGACAGCCGGGTGCACTTGCGCTTCTTGAGCTGGGGCTGGGCGATGCCACGGAGACTGGGGGGCACTGGGAAGGGGCAACTGGGGGCTCACGGGGTGCCAATGGCCCCCCGATCATCCCACAGTGCCCCCAAAGCTGGGTGACCCCACAGGCACCCCTCTCCTCCCCAAAGACCTTCCCCACCTCACGCCGCCCCCCAATCACCTCCCAGTGCCCCCACTGTGCCCCTTCTACCCCCCGTCCCTCCAGCCCAGCCCATCCCAGTGCTCCCTCCCATCAGACCCCGTTTCCCCCAGCCCCAGGCTGACCCCAGAGCCACCCCCGGTGCCCGGTGCCCGGTCAGGTGGCCCCGGGGCCGTACCCAGGTACTGGGGCACATGGCGGAGCTGGGGCTTGACGATGGCGGGGTGCAGCGGGCGGTCGTGGCGCAGCACCTGCAGGTCCCGCGGGTTGTCCTCGAAGTACGACTGGGCACGGGGGCATCACGTGGGCGTGGGGCGCCAGCGCGGGCCCATCCCCACACACACACACACTTGCCCCCCAAAAGCTGGGTGACCCCCTGATACCACTTTCAGCCCACAGTGCCTCTTTCTCCCTGGTTCCACCCTGAGTGTCCCCACCCTTTCCCCCTCAGTGGCCCCCTTCTGCCTCATGTAGCCCCCAAACTGGTACCAGCAGGATTTGGC
>VXBP01002144.1:0-19285 GCA_013400115.1 Rhinopomastus cyanomelas | reverse complement strand
GGAGCTGCGCCGGTCCGCGGCTTTCTCTCCGGTCTTGGGCCATTTCTGCTTAGGTCCGGGCCGCGGTGCTGTTGCAGGCGGATTGGACTAGATGATCTTTCGAGGTCCCTTCCAATCCATAGTGATTCTATGATTCTATGAGTTCGGTCACCAAGTAGAAGTGTGTGAGTGAATCTCCTATTGGTGAGCTCCTACCCCAGTGCCACAGCAGGGTGTGCCCTGCAGCCTGGTGCCTGGGCAGCTGTGTGTCTCCCTTGAAGCTTCATATGGGTGGATGCATCAGTTGTGGTGGACACTGCACATGAAGAAGGTATGTCCTTCTGCTGGGTGGAAACCATTGCTTCTGGGTAGAGCAGGTAGAGCAGGCAGGGCTAACGACGCTTACTGTGCACCCTGCACTGCAGTTGCTGCATAGGCTGGCAGGTCATGTCCTGTGTGCAGTGCTGATGGCAGCAGATGGAAGACCTGGATGCAGGACCCATCCACTTTTTCCCGTATGTGCTCCCAGAGTGCATTTGGAACGCTAACTTTCTGTCCCTGTAAGGATCAGTCACTTGAGTTTTCATTGTGTTTAGATTCCCCGTGCACCTTTCAGTCATGCATGGGCTGTGCTGAGTCTTCCTGTATCTGTGCATACACAGCAAACTGCTGTTCATGCTATTTATATTAACAAAGTCTATACTGTTGTTGTAAAATGGTTAGGTACAAATGACCACATGTTATTCTTGCATATTATACTGGTTTTTACTTTACATTTCTTCATAGTGCCTTTTGTGAGGATTTATTTTGAAAATAGTGTTAATAAATAGCATGGAGATTAGTTGTTGCTGAGAAGTGCATACAAGTGTCTTGGCCTTTTACGCTTGTCAGAGTGCAAGTTGGCAAGGGGTGCACAACACATTGGGAGGAGACAAGTTGGGACAGCTGACTCCAGTTGACAAAAGATATATCCCATTCTATATGACATCATGTTTGGTAATAAAACTTGGAGCATGGATTTTGACAGACAATTTTGGCCAGTATTTGGAGACTGGTGGGTGATGTAGAATTGTCTTCTTTTGCATCACTCATTTTCCAGCATTTTATTTTCCTCTCTCTTTTGTGTGCTTTTTTTCCCTTATTTGTTGTTTTTTTCATAGTGTCTTAGCTCACAAATTTTCTCAATTTTTCTGTTCTCCCCAGTCCAACTGGGAAAGAGTGGCTGTGTGATGCTTAGTTACTAGTGTCCTCAGTTACACCACTGTGTATCTCCTACAAAGTAATAAGGTCATCTAGTGATAGGATAAGGGGCAATGGTTGTAAGCTGGAACATAGGAGGTTCTACATCAATATGAGAAGGAACTTCTTCACAGTGAGGGTGACAGAGCACTGGAACAGGCTGCCCAGGGGGGTTGTGGAGTCTTCTTCACTGGAGATGTTTAAAACCCACCTGGACGTGTTCCTGTGTGACTTGATCTAGGTGATCCTGCTGTGGCAGGGGTATTAGACTAGATGACCTTTCGAGGTCCTAATGATTCTATGATTCTATGAGATGTATGGTCCTTTTAGATTTTTTAAAAAGTTTTGATACCTTGAGCAGAAGTAATGAAGCATAACTCTTCCCTACATCACCAGTAAGGCAGATTTGCACTTTCTTGTCTGGTTAGATCCTTTACATTGCAATGTCCAGGTAAAGTTGTAATTTCAGAAAAATCAGAATTCTACTTTTGGTAATGTAAAGTTCTCCTGCCTGGAAATAAATCTTTCTAGCCAGGGTACAGAATTTAAAGATATTTACCACAACCGCAACACAATTCTAGATTCTTTCTTTATATTGTAATATATTTCCCTGTCTTGCAAAATTTTGTTGGTGTTTGTGAATTTTTCAGAATACTTATGCATAGGAGCCATTTTGTCATCTTTAGAGAAACAGAGGACTTGATGGCTGGAATTCTAGTGACAGAAATTCACTATTACAAAGAAAACATTAAAGGCAAGTACCAAATTCAAAGGTAGTAACATTGTTTGTCTTTATATAATTCTGTGGTAAGTGGGGTACTGACCTGCTGTTCTTTGTGGCTTAAAATATTTCAGTAGGACAAAAACAAGAAGGAAATAACAAGTCTCAAGGAGAAAAATCTGGCAAAAAGAGTAATAAAGAGGAAGATGTGTATTACTTATTTATTTTTGAAGGACAAATAAAAATATGTTTAGTAGGATGTAATTGGTAAATAGAAATGAGGGATGTTGGTACAACTAGTGGAGGATCCTTAATTTGTTTGTCATACGACAAAATGTGTTCTTAGAACTAAGTTATAGGACAAGAACTGTCTCTTGTATTGACTGTTTGGTAAGAGAGAGAAAGAGAGACATTGGGAAAAAGGCAACATTCATATTGGAAGTCTGAATCATCATTCTGTACTATAGGAGTTGAAGCATGTTAATAATTTTGTCATATTTGGACCGTGTTGGAGACTAAGTTAGTGTTGAGATGAATCTTACCTTTGAATTTGAAACTGAAATACTTGACTGATCTCTTATCAGTTTTGTAAACTGTCTTTTGTCTACAGCTTGTGTTTAAAGGTAGCCCAGCACTCATATTTTACTTCTTCTATTATAAATTCATAATGATAGTAGCTAACAACAAGTTCTGTAAAATACTCAGTAACTGGCCCAACTTCCTGTCTCCTGTGTTGCTAAATCAGTGTTGGTGGCCACCTAACATTTTGATTTTCATTGACAGTGTCCTAAAGATCATTTGATTATTCCAATAACCTGCTTTTTGCCTTCTTACCCCCAGTAGAGATTCTCTAAGGACAGTAAAATCTATTTGTTTTAAACACTGGCAGATGCCGTGAAGTGTGTAACAGTAGTAGTCCTTTTTTTCTAAATGCTCCAAAATAAACATGGCTATTTTAATGTTTTTATTTTCACTTATACTCTCGGGTACAGAGTACAGTGGGACATCAGTAGGGCTTGTGACTGAGACAGGTAGGTAAGGATAGAACTCGCTTGGAAGAGGAACTAAAATACTTGCTGGTCTAGTATGTACAGCACAGTCAGTAATTGTGAAGTTACTTTTGTGTCTATTTACTTTCTAACATAGAGTCATTATTTCCTACTGTAATTTTTTAAAATGTATTCTACAAGTTCTTAGAAGACAGTCTTTCGGTGGTTCTGATGACCAGTGAATTTAGTGGATACTAGTCTGTAGCAATCTTTTTATTTGTTTCACTCAATTGTCTAAGAGGAGTATTCCCGCCCATAAATAATACTTCCTGAAACGCCCAAGCAGAAGGTACTTGAAATCTTTTATGAATAGTTTTTGTTGTTATTCTGCTCTGTTTTGTATATAGTATGAATGAATTATTCCTTTAGACTTTAAACATTACATTATTTATAGAAAGATATATTTTTTACTTCAAAATTCCTCCCCTCTTTGCATTTTTCAGGTAGAAATATGTCTTCTGTAAAAGTGTAATATCAGTTCTATCCAAAACTGAGAATTTTAACACTGTGTCTTGTTTCTGGGTGTCATAAATTAGGCTTGTGAACGGTCTGAAGCACAAATCCTATGAGATGCAGCTGAGGGACCTGGGATTGTTTAGCCTTGAGAAAGGGAGGCAGAGGGGTTATCTTACTGCTTTGTGAAACTACTTGAGATTTGGTGGATTGAGAAGGGGGACACCTTTTCTCCCTGATGGCAAGTGTTAGGACTAGATGAAATGGTGGTCAGTTGTGCCAGGAAAGGTTTAGTATGGCTTTTAGAAGGAATTTCTTCACTGAAAGGATTGTTGAATGTTGGAATAGACTGCCCAGAGTAGTGTTGAAGTCACTATCACCGGAGATATTTCACTGTGCTGGGTAGAGTGTAGGACTTGATCTTGAATGTTTCTTCCAACCAAAGATGTTCTGTGATTCTGTAATTCTGGGAAGAGGTCATACTCTGCTGTTTAACACTATATTCTTTTGTCAGAATGGTGAACTATTGCTGGGCTTTTTTATTATTTCACTTGCAGAAGTGAAATGCTCTGCTCTTTGAGAGAGATTAAAGTAATCAACCAGTATGATTTTTTTTAAAATAGGATGCTCCAGAGAAACTTAAAGGGCTATACATTACAAGTTGTAAATTCATAAGCTACTCAACAATACATTTTTACAATTAAATATTTTCTACTTAGGCTTTGGAAAGGGTGTGTGTGTGTGGGGGAGGGTTGTTGTGGTTTTTTCCATGCATGTCCTCAGAAATGACACAATAATCTGCCTAGGATTTTTTGTTTTGTTTTTATTTTATTGTTATACTGTCAGAAATATATGGCAAAATGTGCAATAGTTTCTCTGTGATTACTAAATTGCACAAAACCCATGCAGCAGGCAGATGCATATGATTTAGGCTTGAG
Source organism: Rhinopomastus cyanomelas (assembly GCA_013400115.1). Lineage (NCBI taxonomy): Eukaryota > Metazoa > Chordata > Aves > Bucerotiformes > Rhinopomastidae > Rhinopomastus > Rhinopomastus cyanomelas. The sequence continues at coordinate 14,906 of VXBP01002144.1, read as the reverse complement.
GTGAGGAGAAAGTTCTTCACTGAGAGAGTCATTGGCCACTGGAATGGCCTGCCCAGGGAGGTGGTGGAGTCGCCATCCCTGGAGCTGTTCAAGGCAGGACTGGACGTGGCACTTGGTGCCATGGTCTAACCTTGAGCTCTGTGATGACAGGTTGGACTTGATGATCTATGAGGTCTCTTCCAGCCTTGGTAATGCTGTGATACTGTGATACTGCGATATGTAATGTGGGATAAGTTATTCCACCAATTGTACTATCGTAAATCTGTAGAAAACCATGTCTCCTTTTCAATTTCTTTAATATTCTTTTTTCAGACAGCTGTATGTCATTGATTGGATTAGGCTTACCTAAAATCAAAAAGGATGCTCATACAAATGTTGCCATATATTATTTAATCTGGTACCTCTGCAGGGAGTTAGAGGGGGTAGAACTGCTGTGGCTGCAGTTACTGGGACAGCTTGCATTGACTTCAGTGAGTACATGACCAGAGACTTTACCCTTCGGAAAGTCAGTGGTTTTATATTGTACTCCTATCCATTCTGTTGAGGGTCACAGTCCAGCAAACAGGATTTTGGTATACAGTACGCTCTCTACACTTAAAACCCCTCCAAACCCCAAACCTCAAGATTCATGTGGTTTGCTTTTCTTTACATTGCTACGTAGTAATTAAAGCAGAACAATGGCTGGGGAGTAAGTAGAAAAGTGCATTTCATATCCTTTCAGTGAACTAATAAAAAATTTATGCCATTTTATAATACAGCATGAGCTGATGCAGGGTTATAAGGGATTGGAAGCAGGATGTTATTCTTAGTACAGAGCATCTGTGTTTATGAAGCAAATTTTGTCATTATATCAGCAAGTATAGTTTACATTGATTTAGAAGATTAGAAGTATTATTTGCTAGTCTTTCAGTATTACAAAAAGAATCAGAGTAGACTGTTGAATTTGAGGGTGACATTAGTATATGATAACCTACAAATTAGTAAAGTTTTTGATATAAAATTTGAGTAATGTAGAATTATAGATTTTATATATACACATATATAAAAAAAACATATTCAAGAGATTTTTTAATACATATATATATATAAAATATAAATGTATGTAGGAAGAAAAAACATATTTCCTCTTTATGAAACTTAATGGGATTTCAGTTCTCTGGCACAGGCAATTGCAGATGGCTTTAAAAACATTTTACAAGCTTAATTATTTCTTCATGTTTGCCATTTTGTTTTTAATTTTTTTTTAAAGATTTGTTCTTCAAATATTTCTTATTAGAAAGATACAGTTCCTATAAATATTTTTTTTATCCTGAGACTAGGTACCCTTGCTACCGTCTACTGAACAACTAAAGAATGGTGCCATTTTTGCTTGTGGAATGAATATGATAGTAATCTTTTGCACATTGGTGATATTTCATTGTATTTCCGTTATGATTCTACTCACATCCCTATTTTTAGGTTTAAATTATGCCTAAAAAAGAGTATGTATATCATGATCGACAGCATGATCTATGGTGATGACACACCAAATCGACATTATTTCAATTATTCAACCATTACTTTCACATATATATATATATCATATTGCAGATAGATTTAGGGAGTTTTGAAGATACTTTTAGGTAGATGACTTGGAAACATTACTCTTCATGTTTAAAATTCTCATTTGCCAGGTTTTAGAATGTTGCTGCAAATTATAATGGTGCAGACTGCTATCAGTGAGTCCACCAATTAATACCAAGTTATTCCATCCAGAACAGTATGTCATTTGTCTGCATTCTTCACCAACTCTTGTATTATTACTTGTGGAATATAAGAAAAGCCAAGAGAAGGCATGAATTTATCCTTAGAGTAGTTAAAGTCTTAACAGTAAGAACAGTAAAAACAGTAAGAGCTACTGCTACTGCAGTCATAAAAATATTGATAGTTTTTGTTCAGGTTATTTAATTATCACAGCTCCTTTGCATTACTTGTGCAAACACATTTCTTCACCTCTTCTGGATGCTAAGGTAAATTATTTTACTCTTGGGAGGCAAAGAGTACAGTCAACATTGAGAACAGCATGTGCTTGACTGGAAGAAGTGTGATACTAAGTTGAAAGTTTTGTCTCCATACTCCGATTGAGTAATTTTTACATGTTTAGTCTTGCAGTCTACTGACTCATGCCTTTTTTTCTTGGTTTGCAGTTTTTGCCTTTGCAATATGTGAATGATTGACTGTACATAGTATGTTTTTCTTAAGCTGGATACTTGCTTATTTGCACTTTATTTTCTTTAAGGTCATGTACCTGCACTTTCAAAGCTGTTGTCTGTATTTGCACTCGAACTAGGTATAACTCCTCTCAAATGGGTAGATATTCTTACCCATAATTCACATGGTTTCAGTCCTGCTTTATGTTCGTGGACATACTTTAGAGAGAGATATTATTGTTCTATCTATACAGATTGCAAAGATGACAAGTGAATTGCCTTCCTATCATACAACAGATGAATGTCTGAAGTAGAAATCCAAGATAGCCATGACATGGCTATCAGTTTCCATGTGCGCTTCATGTGTATAAAATATTAATTGTCCTTATCCATATAGCATTTTTATACTTAGAGCGTTTCCACACTGACTGCTAAAGTAATATTGTATTGTTACAATTGTCTGAGGTTGTACTTATATGTCTGCCAATTCATTACCACATAGCAATATTTAATTATAAACAAATGAGAAAATTACACTGCCAACACGTTATCATTTCAACAATGGGAAAGATTTCCCCATTATTAAGCTTTCAAACTGTTGTTACATTTTTGGAAAAACTGGAGGGAATACAGTCTGAATATTTATTTTTCCTTCTCCCATACACTTTGGTCAATGAATATCTTGGTGCTTTTTTTTTTTTAGGGAAGTTGCATGTTTTTTTCATGCAACTATAATATATAGTTGTTAGTATAACAACTTAGAGCATCTTGATTCTTTGGCCTCTCATAAGTTGCCAATCATTAAGAAAAGTGTCAAATGTTGCAGTGCTTTTGTGATGTGAGGCAGGATCTGCTGAATGCTGGTGGGAGACTACCCAGCTGAATTATTTAATTTCAGTTGCAAACAAACTAAATTAAGTCACTGGGCATAAATCTAAGTTTTTCAAGAATAGAAGGCTAATTATGCTTAATGGTAAACAGAGGAGTAAGGGAAAGAGTGAGATCCTTTCTGGTATTTGTCAAGAAAGACAAAGAATGAATGGGAAAGTCTTGACAACTAGACTAAAAATACCTAGATGGGAACTTTCTGAGAAATGGAAAGATCTTAGAATGGAAATACGAGGGAAAATAGAAGACTTGAGTTGGAGCATGGCACTGGCAAATCTCAGTCTGTTGGTGGGTGAAAAGCAAACCATCAGCTGAGTTAAAAGTGTATAAACTTGCTTCCTTAGAGGAGAAAAAACATTGAATTTAGAATAGAAAACAGTGAATTAAAATAGAAAACCAGTAAATCAGGATTGAATCTGTGTGTTATGGTGATGAAAACAAAAGTGGAAAAAAAAAGAGGAATGAAATATACACTTTAATGTTATTCCTTCAGGAGGCTGGCTAAAGGGATAGTAACTAACATAATATAGCAAACAATTATATAAAACTGCATCAGAGTATCTTAACTGCCATGGATTCTTCCTGTAAAAAATGTCAATAAATTAAAATAATCTTGAAAGACTTGCTTATGACCCTGTCACACTTGAAAGTTCTAGACCTGGGGTCCTCAAACCCCAGCCCGTGGGCCAGATACGAACGCCTAGGGTCTCCAATGTGGCCTGTCGGTATTTACAAAACCTTTACACTCCCCCCCCGCCAGAGATTGTGGGGGGGAAGCCGACTTCCTGCAGACTGTGCAGCCGGGCTGAGGAGGGGTGCGACGGCATCAGTGTAGGGGGGCGGCTCCCCCATCTCTCTCTCCCTCCCTCCAGCTCCCAGGCAGGACAAGCCAGGCAGAATAAACTATAGCCCAGCCCCCGACACTGTCTGAGGGACAGTGAACTGGCCCCCTGTTTCAAAAGTTTGAGGACCCCTGTTCTAGACTTTGCCTTTGATGCTGGTATTCAACTCAGAATAAAAGGTTTGTTCTCCCAGCTGACTACAAAGATTGAGCAATAGAGTAGGTAACTATGCTGAGATAGTCTGCTGACCTGTAACTTCAAAATCTGGCTAGGACTTTGGTTGCTGTTCTCTCTTAACGTTGAGTAATGTGATGTAGAGGACACCCAAATATTCATTTCTTCAAGCCCTGTTTATTTTTCATGGCTTTTGATTTCCCACCCGAGCATTCAATCATTGCTCTGCTGTTGTTAAGGTGATAAAAACTATGTCCTTGTCATATCCAAAGTGATGACAGTAGACAGTGGGAGATTGGATAGTGCGACTTTACAAGGCCTTAGTATTGATGTTGGAACTCTGGTGCTATTTGCCTGAGACATACTTTTTTTTTAAAATAACATGTAATATTGCTTCACAGGCCATTTCTCAGTGAACTGTAGTACCAAGTTCACAGGATACTTGCTCAGATGTAGAAGAAACGCTTTGGAATAAATTAAATATGCGGTATTTATCTGTGAAAGTCTTAGATTATATGAACATGTTTTGTGGGAGAGAAAAGGGTCCAGTACGTGCCTTAGGATTACATAGGCATAACTAACAGAAGACAAGATAGCATTTGTATGACTCCCAGTGTACTGCTTTGGGGTATATGCATAGCAGAGAGCTTTCAGTTTCTTTTTTATTACTACTTTATTGTCAGAGAGATTCTGCAGCACAGAACTGGACTCTCCACTAGTACTGTTCTCAAGGAGAGTTGTTTCTTTGTCACATCCTATTGCTGATTAATCACACTCTTGCAAGAAAGCCTTATTGCAAAATGCTGCTTCTTTTTGAATTCCCCCCAGATGCTTAGACATATGCAGCTGGTGCCAGACCAGACTGTCCTCAGTCACAGACAGAACATCCTCTCCTTCCACGGAATTGCAAACAGTGAACAAAAATCTGCCTTGTGAGCCATTCCACATTATGTGAGGTGACTGGTCAGCAGGAATACATCTAGTGAGGATGCATCATGATTCACAATTTCTCATTTATATGAACATTTTTGCTTAAACAATGAAAAGCTGCATGCTATGACCCTGCATACATGGGAGAATCTAGCATTTTATGTGATGTCACAAGCTGAAGAACCCTATCTAGATGTTACCTGTGTCTTTTCTTATGAAGTCAAAAAAACATCACCGGCCTTATTCTATAATATGTATATATGTCACTGACTACTGGAACAGAAACACATGACTTATAGGTTTCTTTCTTGGGATGGCACAGACTATGGCAACTGCTATCCAAAACAAAGATAAAGTGGCTTCAAGGAATGCAGAAATGCCCTTATTCCCATACAATACCTTAGGTGTATGCTCCTTCGGACATTGTCTCATGTGTATACATTATCTGGCATTAAATCACACAATCACAGAACAAAAGAACATTAGCGATTAGAAGGGACCTCGAAAGATCATCTAGTCCAAGGTTCTCCTTCCAACTCTTTTTGAAGATTTGAGGAACATTTGCTATGCTCCAGCCTCCAAGCACCTCTCCTGATCCCCATGACTTTTGCTGTCTGCCTTAGCATTGCACCAGGGCCCATGGATTTATGTACATCCAGTTTGCTCAACTGATCCCTAACCCAGTCCTCATCAACCAGGGCAAACTCTTCTTTTGTGCTGGCTTCCTCTGGGGCCTCAAGCAGTCTGGGGCTTGATATCAGGACAGCTCCTAGAAGTACAGACACAGGCAAAGAAGGTGTTCAGTATCTCTGCTTTCTCTGTATCCTCTGTCTTCAAGGCACCCACTTCATTCAGCAGGTGGCCTACTTTGCCTGTAGTGTTAGTTTTACCTGCAATGTATTTGAAGAAGCCCTCTCTGTTGCCCTTGACCTGTCTTGCAAGGTTTCATTCAAAGAAGGCCTTGGCTTTCCTAGTTGCATTCCTGCATCCTCTGACTAGAGCTTTATAATCATCCCAAGTGCCCATTCCCTCCTTCCATGACCTATAGACTTTCTTCTTCCTCTTCAGTTTGCCCAGCATCTCCCTGTTTAACCACACAGGTCTTCTGGCTCCCTTCCTGGACTTCCTACCTGTAGGCATGCTCTGATCTTGGGCTTCAAATATGTGATCTTGGAATGTTAACTAAGTGCCTTTACTTGCCAGTACCCTGTCCCATGGGATTTCCCCTAGCAATTGCTTGAAAAGGGCAAAGTTGCCCCTACTCATGTCCAGCGTTGTGATTCTGCTAGGTATTCTATTCCTGCCATATGAGATCCTGGACTCCACTGTCTAATGGTCACTGCAAGTGAGGCTGCCCTCAACCTTGACTGCTTCAGCCAGACCCTCCTTGTTGGTTAGTTCAACATCCAGCAGTGTTCCTTTCCTAGTGGGTTCCTCCACCATTTACATCACTTGGCCATCACGCCTGAACAATTAATTTTTGCCCGACCATCCTGTGGTCCTTTTGCCAGTAGAGCTTATTCTTATTTTAGCCTTCAGGTGAAAAATTAAAACCAACTCTTTCAGCACTACTTTTGTGCTGGCTTTAAAGATTTGTTACTGATGTTGGGGTCAACCCAATCCAAGCAAAAACTGAAGGAGCTTTTCCTAGTGTGCAATATCATGTTATTGCTAAGAAAACATTTTCTAAGCTACCATTCAAATTCTTCCATCATTGCTGAATTCATTTATTGGAATGAAAGAAAAAAATCTAAAAAATTAAATTTATAAATGGAAAAATAAAATCCAGTGTAGGGATATAATATGATTAAGGGAATGCATTCCTTGTTTTGAAATGAAAAATAGCCATAAATTGATATATAGTGTCATTCTCTAACTATAATGAAATGATAGTAAGTATGTATGTATCTGGTAAGATACAGACTCACTTATTATTGAAGTATCACATTAAAATTGCACTTCATGAAACAAATTGCATTTTTCTCAAAATCTGTTCTTCATTAAAATGGCATTTCACCTTTATGTATTCAAAATGGTGTTCAAAATGAAAATTTACTTTATTTGAGGGCTTTGGAGTTTGGGGTTTTTTTTACTTTTCCCATTTGGGGGCTTTTCTTTTTGGCCATAAAATAAACCTCCTAAAGAAAGAATAGACTATCTGTTGGAATATATTTATGATTAGCTCATGTAACTTATAATTTTAATGTATGCTAAAAATCACTTGAAAGGTTCTTTTTCTTTCCACCTAGCTTTCAAGTATTTGAATAATAATATACTGTGATGCATTTTGTACAATTTTTCATCTCATCAGCTGTATTATCTGCATTAAATCTAGGGAGACTGACTATCTTAGATGTTTTCTATTCTTCCTGGGCATCCAGTCGGAAAGAATTCTAAATATCACTAAAGTTTTAGATCTATAAGTATTCCATCTCAAAAGGTCTGTAAACCTCAGTGATATTTATAGTCATTTTTTCTTTGCAGACCCAGTGTATCAAACCATTCCACAAGCTACCTGCGTATACCTTCACAGACATCTCTTTATGACTAGTGTGGTGAGCAAAGCCTGAATAATAGACTTGTAAAAAGTTAGTATGTTTTATTATGAAAAAAACATTAGATTATTTGGCCAAACAGGTTTGGTTTTGTTTGTTTGTTTTTTAACAACTCTTTCAAAAATCTTACTGGTCCTGAGGACATTATTTTACCCAATTTGGGAAAGCTGAAGTTTCATATTCAGAGGGACGAAGGCTCAGGGGAACGCTTAACAAGTCCTGGCAAACATGTAAATACAGTGAACGTACGCATGGTTTATCAGGCTAAACCCTCACCAAAAATTCTAATTCCCTTGGAAGGGGTGCTCAAATAATTCCTTATCTACAAATTTGAAAAGGTACAAAACAATTACTTAGCATTCCCAACAAAATATATAATTTCAGGTCTGTTGAAATTGTGTAATCAATATAATCATGAAAGAAATTTTTTGCAGATTTGGACATTGCTCTAAGTGCTTTTGAAAATACTACTTTGGAAGCAAGACAGAAAAGGTATTAGTGCTGGATTTGTGTAGAAGATTCCATGAAGTAAGTTGGAATTATGCATTACATGTCGTGCAAAGAGAAAAGATAAAGAAAGTATGACAAATGTAATATGACAATTACATGCAGAATTACACAAAACATCAGGGCTTGGAATTTATACACAGAATTACACAGAACATCGGGGCTTGGAATGGACCCCGAAAGATCATCTAGTCCGATCTCCCTACCACAGCAGGATCACCTAGACCAAGTTGCACAGGAACATATCCAAAAGGGTTTTAAACGTCTCCAGAGAAGGAGACTCCACAACCTCCCTGGGCAGTCTGTTGCAGTGCTCTGTCACCCTCACTGGGAAGAAGTTCCTTCTGATATTGATGTGGAACCTGCTATGTTCCAGCTTACAAATATTGCCCCTTGCCTCATCACTGTATGCCACTGAGCAGAGCCTAGCTCCATCCTCCTGACACCCACCTTTCACATATTTCTAAACATAAGGTCGCCCCTCAGTCTCCTCCAAGCTGAAGAGACCCAGCTCCCTCAGCCTTTCCTCATAAGGGAGGTGTTCTACTTCCTTCATTGTCTTCGTTGCTCTACACTGGACTCTCTACAGCAGTTCTGTGTCCTTCTTGAACTGAGCTGCTACTCATCTCATTATCATCAAGGGCTGAAGGAAAATAGCAACTATTTTTTGGACGCTGACATTGATACTTGGTAAGATAATGAAAAAGTCAGTGTGTGCAGAATTCCTTTTGCATCTGTGCTCTTGAAATATTTTCTTCTCAATATAGGAGTATGGACATATTTTTGCCTACCTATTAGTAGCATAAAATGTGGGGTTGATTATTATTTAATAGCGTACATGCTCTTCGAACAACACCATGCAAATAAATAGAAAGGATTGAAATAGGATACAGCAGCAGCTAGGTTTGACTTTTTCTAGCAAACTCCCCATAAATCACAGGATATTTTCTTCACAAAAATGGGAAAACAGGCGTGTAAAATAGGGGTTTTTTATGAAGATACTCAAGAATTATCATGATGAATTGAAAAAGAAACTAGTATACGCTTTGATTCCCCTCCCTTCTATGCTTCAGCTGATGTGTGGACTGAAATCTAGTATTCAACATTAAAGCAGCAGTCTTCAGCAGGGTGGATGGATTTGTGATAAATTGTCCCTTGAGATTTATAAAACATATTCTCTATAAAACAAGCCACAGTATGTTTTTCCACATTAGTCAGTTTCTGACATTCGGGGTGCTGAAGCTTCTAGGCCAGTACTGGGATCTGCCATCCCAAAGCTGTAAACAACTCTTTGTTTATAGCAGCACTGCTCATATACCCATTTCAAGGTTTTACAGTGATAAAAGGCTGACTGCCTAGATAAACTGGAGTGGGCTGCAATGTTGTTATTTTGTTTATTGCTCTTTTACTGTGGTGGTCAAATAGTTCCTCTGAGAATAGACACTGGTACTCTGCCATCTGTACAGTTGGTTTTAGACAACTTGTGTCAACTAAACAAACCACTATGACAAACAATTATAATGAGCATACTAATTAAATAAAAAGTTGCTGTATTAAATTGTGGGGGAACTGTGGAAGATTAATAGCGAATAAAGAAGAACTTGTCAGCTACCATTTAATGGATAATGACAGTTGCCTCTAGAGAGGTTTTAGTTATATTAACGCATCTTCATTTCTTAATCTGCACTGTTGTTACAATTCATGTTATTTTACTACAGTAAGAAAATAAAGGTTTGCTACTCAAGAGGGAAAGGAGACTTTTCCTATGTCTCTCTAATGTTAAGAGTTGTCAGTTGAAAACGGAACTATAAAATTTTGAAGTGTGTGTACATTCCCATAAAATTCTGTATTACATTCACATTGGTTTCTTCTCTTTTTGTAAATCTCAGAAGTTCCTCTCAGTGTTAAGAAAGTGCTCACTGATGTTTTTCTCTTTTAAGTTAACCTTGCCTTTGGCATGACATCTACAATTTAATAACCAAAAGTGATATAAGTGATATCTAAAAAGCTAAAATTTTTTGTCTTTAAGGCCTGATTTTGTAATCAGCCCAATATGCATTATCCTCCTATTGTATTTTGTCAAAACCTTGAAGGAATTTCCTCAAATGATTATTTCTTATTTTGATTATCAAGTTTCAAAATACTCAGCACTTTCATATAAAAAAATATGCTTAATGGATTTTGAATAACACCAGCTTCTCACATCTCAGAAGAAGCACCAAATCACAGGAACAACTGGAAAGACACATTTTTTAATTGATCAGTTCAGAATGTCTTTAGGTTCACTGGGAAACCTTCAGTGGCACACTATTGTCACTGTTAAAGAAAAATGGGGTAAAAATGATAAATGGGATAATCTTTTCCTATGGAGTAACTACAGTACAAAAATTGGAATCCTGACAGACTGCTTCTCCAATTAAGCCTAAATTTATTTTAGGTAAGGTAATTATGGGGGTATCCCATGGCTTAATCCTGGTGGGTTTTGATTACATGGTGTTAAGCTCAAAGCTTGCTGACCAGATTTTTTGGCTAATAGGGCAAAAGGCTGGCTGCTCTGAACTCAGCCTTAATGAAAAGCTGTTATAAAACCTGAACTTTTGTTAGCACATTAAAGGTCTTGCTTAATAAAAAACCTTTAGGAAGCATACCCAAGAATTTTAATTTGCCATGGAAACTTTGTAGACTAAAGTGTGTTCCTGTTCTGCAAGCACAGAATTTTGACAAGGTTATTTTTTTGTTTTGGTGTAAGTAAAAGTAATAAATACTCTTTTTGGTGGTTACTGTGAAGCAGATTACATTTTTTGGTTTGATTAAATTGGAAAAGATGCCAAGAAAGATAATACATAATTTTTAGTAATAAATAATAATTACCATCTACTACAAAAAGATGATACTGAAGTATTTTCACTGTTAAATAAATTATAAACAAAGGATTTGTCTCTTTTTAGGAGTTCTGGGTTTGTCTGAGATAGAGTTAATTTTCACAAGAAACTGGGAGGGGACACAGTCAGGACAACTGACCTGAACAAGCCAAGCCAATATTTTATACCATAGGATGTTGTGTTCAGTGCATATCTGTTGGAGCTGGTCAGAGGAAGGAGGTTTCACAGAGTGGAAGCAGGCTGAGCATTGGGTTCCAAGTAGTGAGCAATTCCACTGTGCATCACTTGGTTTTATTGACTCTTTTATTTGTTTTATTGTTAATATTACTTCTCTCCTTGTTCCAATTTATTAAACTGTACACTGAATCTGTCTTCTGATTCTCTTCTGTATCCAGTCAGGAGGGGGAGCAATGAGCAAGCAGCTGTGTAGTGCTTAGTTGCTAGATGGGCTTAAACAAAGTACATGTATATGTGGAAATAAGGGAATTATTATCTTCAAGAAATGGAGAAAAAGCGAGACCTTGCTTCTGCTGTAAATTTCACAAAATTCTCAGTATAATGTGATTATAAGGTACTTAAACTTAGGTATGCAAATTCTGACTCACAATAAAATCAAATACACTTGAATCTGTGATATTAGATTGTTAGTATTGTAAGATTGTAGCAATGGTGGATAAAGGTTCAATTCCATTATATATGCATGTATGGTAAGCAGTACAATATGATGTATTTCTTACTGCTTGCGTAATACAAACACAAATTAATATCTTGAACTTCAAGCAAACAAAAAAAACCCCCGGGGTTATATTGTCCAGCTCAATTATTCACTTTCTCAAGTATGCATATTTTGCAGCTACTTTTTCATGTAGTTACTAATTAATAATAAATGTAGAAAAAATATTTCTACTACATTAAAGTATACAGACCTACCCAAAAGAAAACTTGTTGTAATAGTACTTCAAAGGGAAAAAATGTAAAGACTTTGATAATCTTGCTTGTCTTGAGTGCAATCATGAGAATGAAAAATAATAATACATACACTTATTTTTTTTAATCATCTGAACCCTGAATTACTGTGTGTCAAGTAACCTGTCTTCCTGGGTAGAAAAATTGAGAGGCTTTTCAATATTGAATGCTAACCCTTTACTGTATTCTTCTCTTGGCTTTACATCATATATGCTTTTAAGTGCTTGCTTTCTGAAGCCAGTTTTACCCTTTTCGATCAATGCACCCATTCCTGACTTCTGTTAATAGAGAGACTTCAAAAGAACCAAGGGGGAAAAAAAAAGCTTTATTATGTAGTGACATCAGATGTTCTCCACAAACAAAGTAGTCATTATAAAAGTTTCTGAACTTATGCAAGGTGCTTGTATGTGCACGCAAACTTGTGTGTCTGGCCCAATATGCCTTTTGTAGTGCTATATGTTTTTTGTAGTAATTATGCCTTTCCTGGATTTAAAGATTCTGTGCTTGACAGTTGTATCAAATGGCTAAGGTCTGCTTTGTTGTTCAGGAGGATGAATGACTTCATTATGACTGCAACGCATGACTGTGGATAAGAAGCCATGAACTGTGAACAGTCACAGAGTTGCTGAGCTAAGAGACTAAGTACTCTCTGGGATAGCTGATTTGGCAATAATACCTGATATGTCATAGGAGGCAGGAAACACGTATGCATCCAGGAGAACTCCAGCAGAAAGCACCAGTTTTGACAAAGTAAACCCAGATATTAATGTGCAGTGTTACACTGTAGCAACTGCAACACAGAAATGTTTGTGTTGGAAAAGAACTTTAAGATCATCAAGCCATTAAGCTAAACCTGACATGTCACTAAGCACTGCATCTACATGGCACTGGTGAGGTCACACATCAAGTACTCTGTTGGTTTTTGGGTACCACAATACAAGAAGAAGGTGACTTACTGGATGGGGTCCAAAGAAGGGCAACAAGTTCTAATAGCTGAGGCTATCTAGGCTGAAGAAAAGGAGGCCTAGGGGGAGACCTTAGCAGTTTCTACAACTACCTGAAAGAGGTAGTAGTGAGGTAGTGACCCATTCCATTAGGTGCATCAGGGAAACCTTCGAAGATACCAGGGGCTTAATTCTGCCCAAGTGAGGTCAAGTGCAGTTGATACACAGAGGCTTTATTGTTTAACACGCAATAGAAAGAAAAATTGATGGAAAGAGAAAGAAAAAGGAAGAACAGATAATGAGGGGAAAGAAAATGGAACTACCACTGTTGAAGTGTAGGTGTCCCCAGATTCCTCTGAAAGTACAGCAGTGTCCTGCTGTTTTCTGATCTCTTGATCTTTCAGTGGGAGAAGCTTCCAAAGTCCTTGCTAGGAAACCATTCTTTTCAAACCGAATTATGCACTGTGCCTGTCAGCCTCCTTCATTTCACAGAGCAGGGGGCTGCCCTCTCTGGCAGTTTTTTGACTGTGCTCAGTGGTTCTTTGTTCTTGTTGCTGAAACCATCTGGAAGGCTCAAGGTTAAAATACGATCTTCTTATATGTCCCAGGCTCAGTGAGACCGAAGCCATGCTTTGCTATCTCAAGTCTCCTAAATATTGTAGGGTTCTGTGGTAGAGCTTTGTGGGTTTCCAGATAGTGAGCCATCTGGTCTTCGAATCGGGGGAGCAGGAGGCCTGTTCATTCTGTATTAGACCATGTTGAGACAAAAAGTTCATTTTTTGAAGTCTCACAGGTGGATATTTTTCTCTTCTTACAAGGAACAAGTGATAGCACAAGAGGAAATGACCACAAGTTGTGCTAGGGGAAATCTATGTTACATTATTAGGAAAAGCTTCTTTATTGAAATTGTAGTAAACTGTTGGAACAAGCTGTCCAAGGGAAGTGGTTGAATCACCATCCCTCAACATCTTTAAAGGTCATGTAGATATGGTGCTTAAGGCCATAGTTCAGCAGTGAGGTTAGTAGAGTTAGGGTAGTTTTTGGACTTGATCTTAGTGGTATTTTCCAACCCAAATGATTCTATGATTCCACATGCCTTTTAAACACCTCCAGGGATAGAAACTCAATTACCTCTTTACACAACCTGTTCTAATGCTTTTGGTAAAGAAACTTTTCTTACTGTATAATCTAAACCTCTTCTGGTGTAATTTGAGGCCCTTTGTTTTTGTCCTATCAAGCACGATCCATGAAAAGTAATACAATTGTTTGTAATGCTCTGTCCAGTGAGGAATGTACATTATGTGTGATATATAATAATAACAGTACTAATTCAACCTTTTAAATTAACTAAAATAAACAATTTTTTCTCTCTTTTTTTAATAGTGAGTAAGATTAGATTTAAAAAAAATGCATACAGCAAGTGTTTCCATTTCAATCTGCATAAAAAATTACACTATGTATGTATGATTTCAACAAGATGCTTTCATATTATGTTTTTCTTTAAAACCTTAGCTCTCATTTTATTTAATTGAACTGTCTTGGCCTACATCATACAGCTTTTGAGATTGTCCTGAAAGCCTCTTCGGTACCTCTTCTGTTCTCTGCAATCTTTTCATCCTCGTGCAAAGTAGGTGTAAATCATTACCATTTTGATTTGGCAGGAAATCATTCTTCGTGTATTCAGAAGGTGTAAGAGTGCACAGTACAATGGAAAATTAGATTATGATATTACCTGTGAACCTCTTTAACACAAACTCAGTTGACTTTGCTGGGTGCTTTTTCTCAAAACTGACAGTTGCTTTTCAGTATCTGATAATTGTGGTCAATGCTATGGAAAGCATACAGAAAGTCTAAAATGTGCAGTATGTCTTTATCAAAAGTAAGTAAATTCTTTTGTGTTTTCATTACTCTGGTGAAAAATGCAAAAAAATGAAGGCTCTGTAGTCATATTAAAGCAGCTACCTTGTGAATACTTGATAAAAAAATAATTTAATTGGATGGTGTATCCACTCTGGAAACCAATGTCTTT
>VXBP01002143.1:0-60789 GCA_013400115.1 Rhinopomastus cyanomelas | reverse complement strand
TGATCCTGCTATGGCAGGAGGATTGGACTAGATGACTCTTTCAATTAATTTGTTCTAATGGCTAGCCTCAACTTGGTGCAACTTGAGGCCACTTCTTGTTGTCCCTTCACTTCTTACTTAGAAGAGATCAACCTCCTTTCAGGTAGCTGTAGAGAGCAACAAGATCTCCCCTCAGCCCCCTTTTCTTCATATTCAGTAGCCCCAGATCCCTTAGCTGCTCCTCCAGGCTTGTCTTCCAGACCCTTTGCCAACCTTGTTGCCCTTCTTTGGACTCACTCTGTTCTCAGCAAGTCCATCAACATTTCATGTCCTGACTTTTATACTAGAGAGTACTCCCTTACGTACAGCGATATTCAAGACGGTTCTGAGCTGACACACAAAATTTGCAGGAAAAGCTGCATTTGTTTCAGAACTTCATCAAAACCTGCAGTTCTATTGTCTCCCCACCCTGCCAGTTCTAGCTGTAGCTCCTGGGTAGCATCCCCTCTATCTCACCAACCTAAGGAACTTTGGAAGTACTGCTGTGACAGCAGTTACTCTTGAGTCACAAACACATTATGTGAAGCTAATCCTAACACAACCCATCAGTATTCACTCTCCATTTTACCACTTCTTACATTTCTGGTCCCTCACACGGTTTTACATCTAGCATGACTTTATGCTTCTCATTCCAAAGGCTTCAAAACATAAAATAATAATGAAAACCTCCAATATATTTAACTCTTATCAGTTCTTTATTGATTTCCTTACCATGAATCTCAAATAATGGCAACGGAACGGCAGAACAACTTTCCTCTCACTCCTTGTCACAGGAGCAGCCTTTCTAGCAAGCGCGCCAAGAGACGCTTCCTTGTCAGCACTTCACAGAACTGGCCCTTGTTAGAAATGTTTATGAGTTCTTCTTAGTGAGGTGGCCATTCCCTTCCTAAGGGCTTTTGGAATATCCAAGTTTATTCCAGTCAGGGTGGAGAACTCACCATGAGTCGGCTTCAGCAGCTCTTAGGAAAAATTTTTTCACAGAAAGGGTGGTCAGGCACTGGACTGGGCTTCCCAGGGAGGTGGTTGAGTCGCCATCCCTGGATGTGTTTAAAGATCATTTGGAAGAGGTGTTGAGGGATACGGTTTAGAGGTGAACTTGTAAGGTAGGGGAGATGGTTGGACTCGATCCCAGGGGTCTTTCCCAACCAGAGTGATTCTGTGACTGTGATGTGCCAGAAATCTATCACCAGAGAAGATCTGACTGGTTACTTTCCCGTTATTGTTTTCCAATAAACTGCAACAACTATGCTTTCGTAGTTTTGGACAGTCACCTAAAGCCAAAATATCGGGGTGCCAATATGCTATTTGTCACTGACACGCATGATGTGCTTCCTCATTCACCTTGTCCAGAAGCACGCACATATGAAATCAGCACACAACACTGACCTCGGAATTGTCCAGAAGCACCAGTCTGGATAGACAGGAGCTTACCGTGTCAAGTGTCTTTCACCCACGTAGGATCATAGGATGTTAGGGGTTGGAAGGGACCCAAGAGATCATCAAGTCCAACCCCCCTCATCAGTTTGGCTGATGATTGTTCATCACATGTTCTGTACATCCCAAGTTCAAATCCCTCCACCTGATGCCACTCTTGTTCAGACACGTGAACAAGAAGCCAACATAATGTGCAAAGACAGATTCCACTTCACATTGACTTGCTGGTAGTGAAAAACAGGGAAACTGGACCTCACAGCCTTCTTGAGTAGAAAATTCTAAAAAGCTCCCAAGTTGTATTAAGCATTTGTTTGGATTGTTTTCTTCTTTAGAATGATCAAGTACAAATTACCAAAACCACCTTAAAAACCTACTTGAGAATTAATTTTCCAGTCCGTCCCATTAAGAGGATGTCTCCTTTAGAATCCACTTTCTGGTTTAATCCGTCAGAGGAGAAGGCAGCAAACACACGGAGCAGATTGAGTCCTATTTGTTTTCCAGATTTCAAAAGAAACACGCACTCCTCCAATAAGCTACTGATGCCATTTTGTACCCTTGGTTTCTCCACATCTGCCAACCTCAATGGTGGAAGTCAAATCAAGTGATGACTGCAAAAAATAATGTCTATGTCGGGGATAATGTAGTCAAGCAACAGAGGTGAACAAGGGAGAGAATACCACCTAAGATGGAGCACAAGAGCAGCCTTCACGTGCTGGCAACGTGCCGACATCCCATTGAGCCCTACAAAGCAGCAGTCCCTGCAGAGTGCTCAGACAGGAGCCTCATCTCTTCATCACACCACCTCCTGAAGTCTGAAACCACATCCGTGGTTTACAGTGTGTAGAACAACGAAGCATCGCATGACTGTTCAGCCTGCAACGACTGTGTGCGTTCTGTGGTTTCATCAACGAGATTACACACATCTACACATCTGGGAGAAATATCACGGAAACATTTACTTACACACACGTATCACACGGATTCCTGCAAGTCTTTGTGCCCACTGCTTGCAGGCTACACACGTGAGACTGTCTTATTTTCTGTGCACACAAAGGACAGAGCCAAAGTTAATTTTTGTCTTTAATATGCTCATGATTCTTTGTTATTTAACACTCTGTAAAAAGGTATTACAGATCTGTGTTTTATTGCAGTGACTTCTAAAGAACATGGACAGCCACAAAGGCTGAAACTACAGTATCGTACTCATGATGTACTCATTGATAGTACCTGTTACAGCATGAAGAAAAATGCATTTAAAATAAATGGCATTTAACTGAAGTCATAGAAATGAAGCTTTCTCACAGTATGGTTACATATCCGTATTCCAAGAATAACATCTTCAAAAATGCTACATCTTGAAATGTCATCGATAAAAAGAGTCACGATGAAGATGAACCAGTCTTGCCCAGAAATGCTATAATGAGCACACTGCACAGTTTTTCAGCAGATCCTAATTTTGCGAAGCTTCAGGAGGCAAAAGCCTGAAATGTAAAAGCTTCCAAGTTGTCTAGCCAGTCCACTCGCCGTGCTCAGGAGGGCCCAGTGAGCCACACTGCTTTAAGACAGTGTGTCACCACAACTGTTCTCTGCTGCCATGAATGCCATCAGGAAGGGACAGTTCAGGTCCTTACGATGCCAGGCCTAACAAAAAGCCTCCAACAAATCCACTGGACACCACAATGTTCTGTTTGATAAACTCTGTTGACTGAGAAGAACAACAATATTTGTGAGCAACACGCTTAAAAACATCAAATACTAGGTGGCAACTGCTGGCACCAGCGGAATGAAATGTGACCCTGGGCTGTCTTTAGCAATATATGTTAACATTTTAAAAGTCAAATCCAGATTCTGAACTATCATCACAATTCCATGTCAAGACGCTTGTTTTGATTAAAACAAGACACAAATGTGGCAAAAGACCATGAGTGCCACCATGACTTCGATTTTAAACATAGGAAAAAAGTTTTAGACAAATACTGGGTTTTGGAAGACAAGATCCTTGGAAATAAATACACTTCACTCCATTATGAGCCACGTCCCTAACACTCCTACAACAACCATTTATGTGTACGGTACCGCATGAAGCAACACCGCAGTGTTATTAGCACATTACATCAAACAGGTCCCATTTCATCTGTCTTCCAATTCAAACACTTCAGATTGGCTACTAGCACACAATTGGAAGAAAGCAACGTAATCTGGGGGCGTGGGGGTGTAAGAAAGGAAAACGAAACTCCATCCTGTCCCACACACTTCTGCAAAGTGATGGAGAAGGGCAAGTGAAGCTACGTGGGTTTATAGAAGCAGCTAGAAAACCTTCTCTCTGGAACTGCCGCTTCATGTTACAATTGAAGCTCATTTTTATCAACCTGTGTGCAACTCCATAAAGGTTCAATTGGAGATGTAAAAACTCTTCATTACCAAGCGCTGCAGGGGCTGCTTTTAGTCTGTGGCATATTCCAACTCAGTATTCACCTTTACTGAGAAAGAAACTTACATCTCCTGTATGAAATGTGCAAGTCTGTAAGAACAGGCCAAGCATTCTTATTTTTTTAAAAACACAAGAGGTAAAGCAACTAAATAAGTCTTTGAGTGACGGAATTAAATAGCCCCAGTGACACTAATCAGAGTAACTGATACCTTTTTTCAACATAGCATGGAACTGTAAAGAGAGACAGTCTTCAAACTGTATGAAAACAAGAGACAAGCCACAATTCTGGCTACAAAGCAGTTGCTGCATTTCTCCAGGAAACAAAAAGGCCAGTCTTTTCTAGCCAAGCTGTTTTGTTAGGAGTTTAAGATTTGGGTTTTTGACTTTGTAGCCCCTTATAATTTAACCACAACACTCTCAACGTTCTAGTGTGTCTTGACCTTACTGGCTTCCTCACTCACTAGCCAAGGAATTGCACAGACTGAACAGCAAAACTGACAGCAGTCCCTCAGCTGCATCGGTTTTAATAGTCTGTAGAATTTTGAAGTTTGGGTGTCATGTTTAAGTGGTAACAGAAAGCTAAACTAATAAAAGAAAGGAACATCTGATAATAAAATACAGAGCCAGACCATTTCTGATGCCTTCAGGTTTCGCACCTGCATTTTCAACTAATCACCAGCTGCAGTGGAAGGTCAGAAAACAGTTTATCACCTTTGACTTACCTCTTCAATTAGAGTATTGATTTCAGGTGCTGCCTTATTTGCACGCTTTTTCAACTGCTTTTTTGCTTTGTTTACATCTTTTTCAACTCTCTTCCAGTCAACTTGTACATATCCACTATGACTAGCAATCTAGGAAAATAAAGGGTATTTAGTACAGGAAAAGACATTGCTCCAATGATAGCAGGGACTCTGCTTCAAACACTAATATTTTCCATAGGAACAGCAGTTCAAATTAGAACAAGCAATGGCAAAGTTCAGTAGATTCTTGTTAATTTTACCAGTTCTCCATTCTTTAGTTATAAAAGCTTTAAATTACAACATTGTTCTTTCAGCATTCACTGGTAAGAAAATGAGAGAAAAGCACTCTTGTAGGCCAACTGCAAAACACGTTTCATTTCAGCTTCTAAGAATTGCAGAATTCTGATTTGTGACAAGACCAGAATCATCCTTAGCAATACTGAAAACCATTAGCATGCATCCTTTGAACTGCCCAACAAAAAGTATTTATCACAAGAGATTTCCCACTCTGTACAAAACAAAGCCAGTGAGTAGAAGAACAATATACCCTATGTACAGCACAAGTTCTGTAACATCAGCAAAGTGGATAAATTTTGGGGGGTGTTCATACCAATTTACACCCAAACTCCCCAAATGCTTGAATGTCATCCATGAGCTAGATCTTTGCCACCTTTAAAACTATCACCCCAAACCTTTCCCTTATTTCTCTTACTATGATCAAATACTGGGAAAAAAGTACAACAAAAGTTCTGTTTCTTGACTGACAGTCAAATCAACTTCATTAGGACAATTAATGACATAAATTTGTATTTACCTGTTTGTAATTTCATGGCTTTAAACAAATATTTAAAAAAAACTACGCATGCTTTAGGGAACAGTTAAAATAACTCATTAGCTGGAAGAAAAAATCAAAACTCAGGATCATTGCTTTTTGTAACTACTAAGACAGGTACAAACTACTGACTTTACACATAAATGACTGCTCATGCCTCATATTCTTTTTAAGGTCATATTTGGTAAATTCACGTCTCTTATGTCGCAGCATTCTAGGTGAATGGCAGAACTGCTAAATAAAAGATTCAGATAATGAACTCTTCTGGAACAGACATTTAAAGACACAATTTATTAGTTTTGGCATAGAAAGAAATGTTTCATATTGCTTACAGGCACTGAATTTTGACTTCCACATAGTTCTTTCCACCAAGTAACTAAAATTCGACCATATTGCTTGTTTTAGAAGAGTCACAATATTTAAACAACATACTTCACCAAAAATAGAATTTTGTGATCCTGAAAAAAACCTACCACTGAAGAAGTGTCAGACAGATTGTTTCTGAATTCAAATCAAAGGTCCTAAAAGACCACTTATTTAAGAAAGTGAACTTCAGTTCCCTCTTTGCCCAAAATTTGAAGAAACAAAACACCAGCGGAATTTAGTGGACAACTGCAAAATGAATGCATTAAATACTAACATTTCCTTCACTTCCAACCCCAGAAGAGAAAAAAATCCTTTGACCTGTCCTGCCCGTTATAAAACCATTAAACCACAGGGGTACTAGCGTTAGGCAGGACTAGCCAGTCCTATACAGGATGAAACTCTGAGGCTTGTTTTGAACCTGCACTTGTTGCACACCCCATCACTGGATGACACATCAGGAATGAACGTGTTGTGCACAAGGGTAATTTCTGCGTTACAAACCTGACATCACCCCTAGAACTTCAAAAAGGCCCACGCACTGACCTGGTGCCTTCTGACTTGCAGAAGTGAAGCCCCTGTATGGAGTGATCTGCACAATACAAGAAATGCTAAAATATTTGCGGGCTTGTAGAACAATCTAACCAGATGGACTTCAAAAGAAACATTTCTTTGCTTGATTAGTGCAGTCATCTATACAGGACAGGTACGTGCTGTGTTTAGCTCTCCAGCAGTTACAGCTTACATTTGTCTCAAAACTCCAGTTTACACAGCAAAAATTGCACTCCTTTTCTCCCTGAACTTAGTAGCAGAGATCTGCTTTTGTGTGCTCACGTTTTAGACCCTAATACGTAATTTAAAAAAGCGGTCAGCTTACAAGAGTAGACTTACACACGTTTACAATGTCTTAAAGGCCACTGGTATTTTTAAACTCATTAATATTACATTGTCAGTGCCATACTTATAAATATATGTGGAGTCACACAGATCCATACACGCAAACATATATTCTTAAATAACAAAATAGCATGTATTTTATAAAATATAAAATACATATTCTTAGTAAGATGTAGTATAAATATATGTAAGACACACGAGGGGTGGAGTGTTGTGGTTTCAGCCATGTGGAGGTCTGGTAAATGGGGATAGGAGCTAAAATGGCGCCTGTGAGAAATTTCCAGAAATCAGGAGAAAACTCTCCCCAGCTCTAGACAGAAACTCGTCTGCTCTATTTCAGCAGAGAAATGTGCTTTTACAGGCCTTGAGGCTGGTTCTCCATTTCCTTCGGGGTGGGGTTGTTTTCTTTCTCCCCTTTGGGAATGGGGCGGGGGGAGAGCGCCTCACGCCCACTCCCAGCTCTGAAGAGGAAGGCGGGAGGAGTCCGTGTGCCCCAGCCCTTGGTTCGGAGCCTGGTGAAAGGCCAGCGGTAACTGAGGCGGTCCTAAGCCGAGCGCGGGCAGGGGAGAGGCACCGAAGAGTCCTTAGAGAAGTGGTGACTTTGAGCCAATCCTACCGCCCCCCAAGACTGAGATGGTAGTTTCAGGCTTTTCTGGAGAAAGCTGGGGTGGCCAGGGCTTGTTGCCACGTTGCCACTAGAAGCTGTCTGGGTACTGTGTCAGCACAGGGCACGCTTACAGGCCTTTTTTCAGTAGTGCCGCCGAGTTCCTTTGGATTTTGAGGGGTCTTTTGGGTAATGGAGTCTGTGTTGCTGAAGTGCTTCTCCAAGTCATTTACTGGCTCTTTTTTTGCCTTCAAACTCAATGAGGACCCAGTTCATCACTCCGTCTTTTGTTTCAGTTTATTAGCACTTTGCTAATTAAGCAAATTAGACCAGAACCTGACCAGTCAGCCAACCAATGACAATATGATAATGGAAGAAGAGTGGTGAGGGCCTGGAATGGGTTGCCCAGGTAGGTGGTTGGGGCCCCATCCCTGGAGGTGTTTAAGGCCAGGCTGGATGGGGCTCTGGTCAGCCTGGTCTAGGGTGGGGTGTCCCTGCCTGTGCTGGGAGGGGGGGTTGGAACTGGATGATGGTTCCTTCCAACCCTGAGTGATTCTGATTCCATGGCTTCTCCAGTCAGGTAAGCCTGCTCTGGCAGGGGGATTGCATTGGATGATCTTTCGAGGTCCCTTCCAATCCCTTATGATTCTATGATCTCTTTCATCTATCATATTAGTAAAATTTGTTTTTATTCAAGATCTCCAAGAACTGTTGAAAAAATAATGGCTTTTTTTCCCCAAAAACGCAGTGCAAAAACCACAGCAAAAAAAATCAGCGCAGGAATACAAAAGACATACATCTTTCTTTATGGTAATTGAAGAAAACAATAGGAAAGTGAAGACCTCATTTTGGGAGGTGCTAACTGGAGAGGCATGCAAGTACTTTGTCATTGTCAAACACTATTAGGACTATTGAGCAAAAAAATATTCTAAGAAGAGTAGAAATGTCTATAGCAAGATGGGAAAAAAGATGTCATTTTCTCCCAAGACAAAATCTCTCTGATTAAAAAAGCCCAACCAAGCCCATGAGGTACATGTGGGCTCTCTGTGTGCAGCTGCTCGTGCAGCACAGAGAACTCATGTACAGTTGTAGGTATTTTTTAATATTTAGACAGGTAGCAATCCCAATCAAACACAAATGGTTTCCAGGAGAGATATGGTAAATCTCTACAATATATGAAGACAAGGAGGGACTAAAAAACGATGCAACACTTTTTGTAGGAGTTAAACCACAGAGGCTGTATCTTCAGCCATCGTCTGCTGGCACAGCTCTGCTGTAACCAGGGAACCCACTCCAATTTCAAAAGCAGTGAAACGATGCCAATCCATTGCATGCCAAAACCTGCCAGAAATACGGTACTTCTTTAAAAGGCAAACATCCAACTAACATTTGCTTTGGCTATTCCACCAAATTTTCCCCCCAAATCTACACACATCAAGTGGGATGTTCAACACAAAACTGAATTTAGTCCCCATCCCCAGAAGCATGTAGTTCTTTTCCCAGTTTGTTGAGATCCTGCAACATTATCATGGCATGGTACCATAAACCCCCACACAAGCATACAGCCAAGGATACCTGAATGTTTGTTTCTCGTGTTGCTCTTCAAAGATTTACTTGTAAGGTAAAAAAATACATAATGACAAATTTATTTCGTCAGTAGCATACTAGTAGGATGAGAGAAAATACTGGTGCAAACACAACTTAAGAAAAATGCAATGTTATGATTCCATAATAGCCAACACAATGGAAAAGCTGAAATTTGGATGTTGACTGCGTAGACAAAACAAGGTATTTTTAAGGGTCCCGGAGTTTAAGAACACCAAACAGGGACTCATTAAGAACAATTGTTTTTAACTAATTCATTACAGCACAACTACAAGCTCATACTTTCCTATTCTTCAGTAATTCATTAATATTAGTGAAATACTAATATACTGCAAGTGTATTGGTCTTAACAACGACATCTATTTCAATTTTTAAAAGTATAGTTAACTGATCAAATTAAGCTGCTGAAATATCCAGCACAAAGATGCGATAACAGATTTTAATTTTGAAAAACTCTGCAAATTCCTTACTGTAATTTTAATTCTTTTCATCAGAGTACTTTTCACTTAATCTGTATTAGGACTGAAGAACTTCTAAATTACTTATTAAAATCTGAAAAATCCTTTTTGTTTCCTGTACAAACTGATACTCAAAAAACTTATTCAGTTTCCTTCTAGATTTTGTGAGGTATAGTCATCACATGTTGAAGAGAAAAAACCAACCAACATTTTTCTAATTTCAAGACTGAAATTTCTCACTGAATGGGCTTTATCCAAGAATCTTGCCTGCAGTAGTTGTTCTTGTTTTAGCAGGTGATCACAATGCCAATATTGCAATCAACAGTTGAAATGCAATCTGCAACTTCACACAAATTTACTGATAAAGTTTCTAGTCAGAGGCTGAAATGCTCCTCTGCAGACTCAGGGGAAGCGCTGAACATGTATTCATAGGGAAATTAAAATCATTATGTGTGATGTTTAAATGAAAAAATTAAAGACTACAGAAGTGTAATTACTCTATAGAATTTATGACTCAGCTTTAAAATGCAAAGTGTTTTGAATTCAAATGAAAGACCAAGGCATTTACTTCATTCCCCTCCAAGAGAATCTGATCCTACTTAATTAAAAATAGAGACAACTCAATCCAAATAAGCAACTCATTTTTCCTCTTGGATAATAGTCCTTTTCAGATACACTGTAAATGAGATCAACTGTGACACTCAAACACATGGCAAATCTATTTTATGTACAGAAAATCTCCCCCAATGCCACAGCTCAACAAGCAAAAATATGCAAAAGTAATATGTTTTAAGCAACTCATTTTTCCCTTTTTCTAGAGGTCTTAGTTTTAAGATCTTCCTATTGTCAGAAGTATTTATGAAGGCACCTGCAGGCAACACTCTGCCTGCTACCCCTGGCTGCCAGGCCTTTGCTCTGCTGTCTCTCGCAGTCGTCTTTAGGTAAGAATTGTCATTAAAACAATTAAGCCCGATGGGATACAACATGGAAAGAGAGATTTGTATCTTTAGGTCAATTAGATGAAAGGGAGAATAAGTACTTCAAGATCCACTGCATATATATATATATGATGTAATTCTTCCCTTATGATCCAGAAACACACATTATGGGCTAAAGAATTCCAGAGTACTCCATCAAATTAATTC
This sequence comes from Rhinopomastus cyanomelas, assembly GCA_013400115.1. NCBI lineage: Eukaryota > Metazoa > Chordata > Aves > Bucerotiformes > Rhinopomastidae > Rhinopomastus > Rhinopomastus cyanomelas. Next base: position 50,241 of record VXBP01002143.1, on the reverse strand, counting down.
ATTTGCTGGCATAGTAACTTTTGCCAAGAATTTACAACTGGATGACTCTAAACCATTTCAGATTCAACATCCTTGCATAGGTGCAAGCCCAATAACCAGTGATTTCCAGGAGATTTAAAAAGGTAATCACTGCATAATGATGCAGTGGAATTAATGCTAATAATATAAAGACTCACATCAAAGCTTCTTCTCTTTGACTTCTTACATTACTGTTGATGCCTGGTTTTCAGTCATTAAAATGCATGTTGTAGTTGTTAAAAACACGATAGACCAAATTGTTTCAAGAGCACACAATCTCATGTAGAGTGCTGCAGTTCAGTTTTACGTTTAGTATGGAGTTTAAAAAAAAGCCCCAAGCAAGCAAAAAACTAAAACCAAATTGCAGAGCAGTAGAGAACACGATTATGAAGGAAGTTGGAGGACTTCACACAGCTGACATTTTGGGGCCTTACACAGCAGCAGTCAGAGGTACTACCGAAGCCTTCCTGGTCAATGGCTGAATGCAATAACCGTTACAACAGGTATTAAGACATGGAAAACATTAGTAAAATAAGGAAATTTAAGAATTGCTTTACATCTTACAGAAGGATATGTGAAATTCTCCTTTACCTAAAGTGTTGTCATCCAATTTAAAGGCTTTTTGGAAATAAATCCTCCCCTAATCACAGTAATCTGGTGACAAATGCAAAGTGTCATGTGCCACATAATGTCATTTAAAAATTCAAGAGTTGAAATCCAGTTGAACAGAGGAATGCAGTGAAGCTATCAGAAATCAGCAAAGCTTCAGAGGTCGACAGATTTAACTAGTACACGAGGAATAAAAAAGATAAAAGCATGGCTGCATAATTGGAGCAGACCAAGTCTTCCAAGCCAGAGAAGCCTCCTTCTAAAACAAAACTTGCAAACCTGTTTAAAATCAATGCACCTTTAAATTCTTTGACCTCCCCAAGTGGGGGGTTGCAGGCAGTCCCCCTGCTACTGAATCACATAAATATCAGTTTCTGCACAAAGTTTCTTTTGTTTTACTACAAATGATTTTACAGGACAGAGTAGATTCTGATTTACCACTGATTCTTAGAAAGGTCTCTTTTGTGCACAATATTCCAGCTGAAATGTTAAGTTTTTGGCAGATAAGACTAAAAAGATGAAGTAGGTAAGAAGCCCTCCTAATTAGATTTTACTCAACAGCTGTATTTTTGCTATTGTTTAGTACACAACATTTACCAACTTATAAAGCGTGAAATGCTACATACTTGAAGCAGAAGAAAGCCACCACCTACTGCAGTTGCTGCAAGCTTTCCGACTTTCTGGAACAAAAATCCCGCACACCTTAGGAGAACAAAACAAAGAACAAAAAAACCCAGTCCAGTGAAGTTTTCTGCTGAACAATGCCACACTCCAAAATTCCCCACTACAACTTGCTACTACTTTTTCATTTAACAAAGAAGATGCATAGTTTCATGTTTTAATATTGTAAAATTAGATGACATAATACAAGCAATACTGAATTAATAACGTCTAATGCCAGGCAACATGAGTAACCATCGCTGTGTGATGGCAGCTTTAAAGTAAGCTTGAGACCTCCAGAACTTGTCTGCAAGCAGAAGCTGTACGGTGGATATTAAACATAGCATGTTAAGAAAGCACAACATAATCAAAGTGCATTGTAACTGTTCCCAAACGGAAGGTGAATGTGTTATACAATCCTTTACCCTAGCTACACAACACATAACTTAAATATCTCAGGTATGTTATGTCCCTACTGTAAGAGTTAAAAATCAGCTGGGCCTCCCTATCAGGACACAACCTTAGCCTATTTGTAACGGATCGAGGCACCAGTAAATTAATTCTCTTGTTCACCACTGTCAAATGCTCACACATCAAATAGAGAACAGCACAGACATCGATACCATAAAATGGTTTGGGCAGGAAGGGACCTTTGGAGGTCATCCAGTCAAGCTGCCATCCCAGAACTGGGACAGCTGCAAAATCCAATCCAACCTCCAAGCTGAATCAGGTTGCTCAGGTTCCTAACTCAGGCAAGTGCTGAACCTCTCCAAGGCTGATGTTTTCATTGCTTCTCTGGGCAACTCTTCTGCTGTCTGCCCTAACTCCAGCCCTGGCAGCCCCCACACAGCAGGGAATCTTATTCCCCCTGAATATGAACAGTGAATTCATATTTTTAGACATGTATATGCACACAGAAGTATATGAATCAACAAATACCCATTACAGTGTTTTCAGATTTGTCAACAAGCCAGTTTTTTATGACTGCCTGATAAACTGTTCCCCAGCAACTTCAGAGTTTAGACACACACAGCGAACTTCTAAAAATAATTTTAAGGCTAGAGAGGGAAATACACCTCAGACAAAGCTAAGCCTACACTCCTCAAAGCTGTACTGAGTCTGGACATGATAATACCATTTTCTCTGAATTTCACCTTTCAAATCTTGCATAATTCTGTTATTAAAGTTCCAGTGCTACCATAATGTCTCTTTCATGGAACTTAATTTTTTTAGAGTACCAAAATAGATAAACACGATTGAAATACCTCTGGCAAATAACAAATACCTTGACATAGCTGCAAAGGCTGTGGACACATTGTGCCGTTCAAGTTCTCAACTTTACTGTCTCACCAGGAACTATTTTAGCATAACTGCTGTGGTATATCTCATCAATGAGCATGAGAGTAGACTGTTAATTTGTTCAAAATGGTGCCAGCTGAATTTAGAAAAAAATCAAGTCTCTTTGATGTAATTAAATTATATTATGCCACTTTTATTTTCATTTTTTCAACCTATAAAGGATGTCTTAGGCATAGTAATACAACTAGGTGTTTAAAGCTATACTAGTAAGGAAATAAACTTTTCCATGCAAACAAAAGCTACATGCAGTAATTTTCCATTTACGCCTTGCATTTTTAAAAGCTCCAGCATTTCCCCAGATCCTTTGCACAGTAACTGGTACTAGTTTCCTTAGATAACTGGAGTTTTATGAATACTACAAAACACTTTAGAACGATGAGTCACAGTATTGAGTTAAGAAATTGTTCACACATGAATAACCTTGATCAATGACAAAAGAAATCCGTCAGAGGAGATACATTTAACTGCTCCCAATAGCCTTGGAAAGGGATCTTCTAACAGTGTAAGGTCTGGGGCAGTTATGAAAAAGCAATGCTGCCTCACCAGCCAGTCACGCCGCCCATCACAATCTGGGTAGCTACAGAGTATTTTTCCACAATTGGTCCTGAATTCCGGCCAAATACACGATTCCACCAATGGTGACGTCGTGCATATTCTGTTAGATCCAGCACTTCGTAGGAATCATCGTCGCTTTCATGTTCTTAAAAAAAAAAACCAGCAAATGATTTCATCAGTTAAACAGTAAATTAACTATTGGTGTAACACTGCAAATATTAACAGAACTGTTCTGGGTATTAACCAGCTAAGCCAATGCTTTAAATTGCAGCGTACAGACCACAGATGTTCCAGCAGCTCACAGAACAATGGATTTTGAGATTCATATGCCATAATCTTCATGGTAAGGAAGGGAAGACTGGGGAGAGTATTATCTATAAAATCTATGACAGGCATAGGAAAGGTGAACAGGGGTCTCCTTCTGCTTCAAGTATTAGGAACCAAGAGGTACCAGATGAAACTACCAGGCAGCTCGTTCATCAAAAGAAAATAAAGTCTTGCTTCCCTCTTCTTCAGCCCACACCCACAGAAGCCCTGATTAACAGCTTGCTGCATGATGCTGTATGTATCAAAACAAATAATATAACAAATTAAAGGGGCAAAAAACCTCCACCGAGCCCTGTCAGACATAAAGACAACAACTATGGCTAACAAAGTCCTAGGCTGAAAAAGTATGGAAAACATTGTGAGAACGTGTCAGTGTACATTTATCCTGCTAAATCTTTCTTGGCTCATCCAGCAACTCATGCCTTTTAGAGGTTATTGGACTTTCATCTGACCTATTAAAATTGCTTTTATGTTCTTAAGCAATGTGAAACATTTCTAACTTCAGAGAAGACACAAATATTTTTTGGACAGAGCAAAACTTTGAAACATTTGAGAATTTCTGGCCTACTGTTTTCCTCAGAGGGCTAGATCATTACCATGTGCTAATAAACCAAGAACAGACATTTGTGTTCCTTTTCCACAAGGAGTGAAATAGGTGAAGCTGGGACTCCAATTAGTTCCACACTTGCTGTACAATTCTGTTGGCAATTTCAAAAAAGGCCTCCCACAAGCATGAAAGGGAATAAATGGTTTTTAAAAAGCATTTCAAAGTTCTGTGAACATACATACATGAATTAGAGACCACTTTGGTTAAATGTATTTAAGGTGAAGTGTAAGGTCAGCAATGATGTTGAAGAAAAGAAGGAAAGTTAAATTAGTATCTCGAATTATAAGACTTTCTAGAATTATAAGACACAGATGTAAACACTTATATTAAGAATTTCAACAGCTTTTTTTAAACTCATACTGACAGCATGGGTAAAAAGTTAAGAGATTTCAAGAGATACACATATAAGCATGAATTATTTCCCTTTACTCTCTTGTGAGTGTCCCTGAGTACTAATACATAAGGATGTGGCTGAAAGTCATGCAGATATGTAGCTTACAAAACTGGACTAGCTGGAGAGATGGGCCCAGGTGAACCCCATGAGGTTCAACAAGACCAAGCACAGGGTCCCACATGTGGGTTGGAACAATCCTCACTACCAATACAGGCTGGAGGAGGAGGTTATAGAAGGCAGCCCCAAGGAAAAGGACATGGGGGTGCTGGTGAATGAGAAGTTGGACATGAGCAGACAGTGTGTGATTGCAGCCCAGAAGGGCATCCTGGGCTGCATCAGAAGCAACGTAGGCAGCAGACTGAGAGAGGTGATTCTGCCCCTCGACTTCACTCTGGTATCACTCACCTGGAGTACTGCATCCAATTCTGGAGCCCTCAATACGAGAAGGACATGGACCTGATGGAGTGGGTCCAGAGGATGCCACAGAAATGACCAGGGGGCTGGAACACCTCCCCTGTGAGCTGAGGGAGCTGGGGTTGTTCAGCCTGGAAAATGGGGAACTGATAGTGACCTTCCAGTACCTGAAGGGGGCCTACAAGAAGGCTGGAGAGGGACTGTTTATGAAGGCCTGTAGTGACAAGATGAAGGGCAATAGGTTCAAATTAGACAAAGGCAGATTTAAATTGGATGTTAGCATGAGGGTGGCTGAACACTGGAACAGGTAGCCCAGAGACGCAGTTGAGATCCCATCTTGGGAGATGTTCAAGGTGAGGCTCAGCAAGGCTCTGGGCAACCTAATCCAGTTGAGGAGGTCCCTTACTTACTGCAGAGGGGTTGGACTAGATGACCTTTGGAGGCCACTTCAAACCTTGGCAATTCTGTGGTTCTGTGACTTAGTGGTGGGCTTGGTGCACTTAGGTTAATGGCTGCATTCTATGACCTTAAAGGTCTTAGAATCCTAGAATCATCTAGGTTGATAAAGCCCACTGCTAAACCACATCCCTAAGCTCAGTAACTGCAAGACTATTCAAACCATCTGGGGATGTCAATTCAGCCACCTCCCTGGGCAGCCTGATGACCCTTTATTCAGCTTAAATGATTCTACAAATAGCAGGGCTCATAATGCTAAGAAGCTGCTAATGAATGCTCTTTGGGGCACTGAAAACTAATCTTTACCTTCCTTACACTGCAAAGACAATAAAAACACTCTTACAGACTGTTTATCAATTCTGCCCCTAAATTACCATTGTTCCAATCCAATGTCACACAAGCATGGCACGTTGTGGGGGAAATACAAGCAGTAAAACGTTTTCTATTGATATAAAAATACTCTTTTCCTTGCAGGACAACGTCATAGCCAGGGAAGCTGCTCCAGGATTTCCCAACGGGCCCAGCATGTCCAGCCCTGCAGGCCCTGGGGCTTCCGATACACAAGCGCAGCCACTCCGTCCGCCCATCCCCGCCATGTTCTGGGGGAGCTTCGCCGGCGGCTCCTGCCTGAGGCGCTGCCTCCACTCAGGCAGCAGGGCTACCGCGGCGCTAGCAGCCGCTGCCCCGCGCTGAGCCAAGGACCGGCCGGCGGCGCCGCTCCAGCTCCGGAGCGCAGACGCCACGCCCCTCCTCCCTCCCCCATGGGCCGCGCGGACAGGGGAGAGGCAGAGCTGGGGATACCCCGCCCCCGGCCCCAGGCGCCGGCACCGGCAAAGGCACTGGACTGCCCCTCTTCCCCAGCGAAGGAGAAGGTGGCCGCCACCACCGCCACCCTCCCCTTTGCCGTGAGGGGATGGGATGGGACACTTCGTTGTGCACGATCCCGAGCCCCCACGGGGAGCCCACTGACCTGAGGCGGTGCGGCGCCTCCACGTCGCCATGTTGGGCCGCTGTTGACAGCTAAGCTGGGCCCCAGCTTCCCTCGCTCCGCCCCCTCTGCGGCTGCGGGGCGGGGTGGGGCAGCGCGCGTGCGCCGGGCATCTTACCCGCCTTCCGCCATCGTAGCGGGACGGTCGCTGAGGCGACCGGTGACGTCACGGGCAGCGCGGGACTCCCGGCGACGAGGAGGATTGTGGGGGCGGCCATTGGGCTGGGGGTCAACCTGCTGGCCCTACGCTCTTCCTTGCTCTGTCTCCGTCCCTCGCCCTAGTGGGGTGTATAAGCCCGCTCCTGCTGCAGGCGAGCACCGGGCAGCACGCAGCTGCGTCACGTTTGGAAACGCATTGTGTTACCACAGGCGAGAAGTGCTCCGTAGAAATTAATAACCCGAGAAGAAAACGGAATGCGAGACTTCTTAATGAACACAGGCTAAAGTCAGCGTGAGCCGTGAAATGCTTAAAACAAATCCGGAATCGCCTGGCCGCGGTTCTCGCCCTCCTTCGGGACAGCCCTGGATACTGCTGGTGGTGGTTCGCGGAGCTAAAAGCCACACACGCGTGTTTTACTGACTCTGGTTTGGTTTTCTCGTGTGCAGCTCCATGCAGCCTCTACAGCCGTAACGGGGCTGTCGCTGACGCAGAAGGTACAGCTTCAGGAACGTTGTGGCCATTGTTTACAGTAAGTTCAATTACTGTAAATAATAAGGACAATTTGAAACATTATTAAAAATATTTACAGTCTCATTTCTACTCATGCTGGCAATGCATGAGATGAGCAGTTACAACAAACCCCATACATGCTTTTTTCCACGTCATAAAGCTACCTTTATACAGAGAGATGTATCTTGCAACAAGGGAACCAAGCATTTGAGATTCTAATTAACCCATTTAAAGACATCAGCTTTAACAGGCGTGCAAAAACACCCCAGCAAAACCGCATGTTCAACGTAAAGGTAATCTTTTAATCAGCTCTGAGATTGAACTTGGTGTGTAAAATTTGAAGTTGGTGTATAAAATAAGGGTTTGCTTATTAACTGGTTTTACTGCAAACATTTGCCATCGTGATAAGCACTTGATAACATGCCACACAGAATATGCTGTCCTTCAGATCTTCAGTAAATCTATTTCTGTGTGGAACATGCATTTGTCTCTTAAAATTTGTTTTGACAAATACCTAGTGTCTTTGAGCTTTTCATATTTAAGCATAAATATGATTTCAATTATTCATTTCCAAATCAATAACGAAAAGCCTGCTTATCCTGCTAAATTAATTTAGATCCGTTTCCAATGCTAGCAGTTTTTTTTAAAAAAAAAGCCCAGAATCTGGAGTGTGTTACTCGGTCCTTATAATTAACAGCAGTAGGCAGCACGCTAGCAAAAACAAAAGAGCTGTTTTGCTGGGTCCTTGCACGACTGGATGAAAGGAAGCCCAGCTAACTAATTGTATCCATGGGATATCTAGAAAAAGTTGACATTATTTAGGTATTTTGGGCTTTCCTGATTCTTCTTTGTGCCTGGATTTACACCTGAATGTATGCATGCATGATATTGGTGGTCGTGGGGGAGATGCTCTCCAGGCCATGAGACAAGGAAGGTGCTTCGATGACTGCAGACAGAGCTGTTGGCTGTTTGCAGTTTCACAACTGTTGATGTAGTTGCAAATCCTACAGCAGTTAGTGTATCTCGCTTTCAGTGGCCCTATTTCTGTGTCTTGAGGAGATCCCAGGAGATAAATTGTTACTACTGTTTACCCTCTTGGCTGAGCATGTCCCTTGTGGAGCTCCTACAACCTTTTGCAGTCTCTTGTTTGTTGTGTAGGAGATGCTCTAGAGAGACAATAAGGACTTTCAGGATGTTCATTGTAACCACCTTGTTTCTTATAATCTCTGTTAATGCTTTTAAATTTCTTATTCCAAGCCTGACAGAAACTGTCTTAAGTCCATGGAAGATTTCCAGCCAGATGTCAGTAAGGTGAGGCAGGTGAATAGCAAGTTGTGCTTGGATTGTATAAGCCTGCTGGCTCAGATATTTTTCTCTCGCTCAGCTTGCTAATAATTGCTTTCACTCTTTTAGTAGTACTGCAAAAGCTCTTCTCAGATTATGTTCCTCATTTCCGTGCAAACGATTACATTAATTTCCTTTCAGAATGGAGGGACTTCTATGGTCAATACCTGTTGAATTTTAAAAATTGCACTATGTTCTATGTACAATGTCTGCGTTCACTTTCAGACTGCAACTAGGAAGTCAGCTAGGCAGACAAGAAGTCTTATCAGGAGTGGCCGAGGGAGCTTTGGCTGATTAGTCTGAGGAAGATGAGGCTGAGGAGACACATTACCCTCTACAGCTACCTGAAAGGACATTATTGAGAGGTAGTTGCTGATCTGTTCTCACAAGCAGTTAGTGACAGAACAAGAAGGAAGGGCCTCAGGCTGCACCAGGGGAGGTTTAGGCTGGACATTAGGAAAAAAATTTTCACTGAAAGAGTAGTCCAACACTGGAACAGGCTGCCCAGGGAGGGGGTTGAGTCAGCATCTCTGAATGTGTTTAAAGGTCATTTAGATGTGGTGCTTAGAAATATGGTTTAGTGGTGAACTTGGTAGCGTAGGGCTGATGGTTGGGTTTTATGATCTTAAGGATCTTAAGGGTCTTTTCCAACCTGAATGATTCTATGATTTATGAAGCAGTGGTGTGCTTGTTGAATAGAGTTTGCCTGAAATACTTAGATGTGCACTGACAAAATGTTATGTACTGGATTTGGTCTGGATGGTGAGCGTTCTCTTGTGACCCGCTGGGCTGTGTCTGCATCTCACGCACAATCAGCAGTACAACTAGGCCTCCACCTTAATGCCACTGTCTTGAGAGCCCTCTGATCTGCAGACTCGCTCTCCTCATTGGTACAAATGGCCACATCTGCTCCCTTCTCTTGGCCATAGCCCTCCTTGCTGTACTCTGAGTGCCCACACACCTCTTCAAGTGCATTCATGCATCACTCAGTCCACAAGCCTTTGCAGCATTTTGTCACGACTGTCTTTGCATCTGTGTCGGATCCTCCTGGGTGTAATACACCAGCATGCTGGGTAGCTCTGCCTCCTTTTGCACCCCTCCTGCCCAGTTAGGCCAGTGGGACAAGCTGAAAGGAGAGATTCTCTGGGAAAGAGCCAGAGAAAGACCTCTCAGCAGATCATGAGACTTGGGTATCTCTCATCTGAGATTAGGATGTGCCCACTTACTAACACATTTCCTAATGGAGTACTAGCTGTGGAGAGTAAAGTAGATCTCTAGCAACCACAGCCATGGCAGTTAGCTCAGCCATGTCCCCAGCTGCTCCTGGGTGGCTGCTGAGTGTTTTGCAGCTGCACAGGGTCTGGGAGCACTGCCTGTGGGATTGACTTGATGCCAGCGCTTGATACACTGTCAGGGTTGCTCTTGCTTCCCCCAAACTTCATAACCTGTGCAGAGACAGAAAACCTAGTGGCTCCAGAGATCTGGAATACCTTTGAGAACTTTGAACAGCCCCATTGTGATGTCTAAAATCCCCTAAACCAAATAAAATAAAGTGCACATAGGTGCCTTCTTCTTCAGGAGGGCAGTTCAAACTCAGGCCGTGTTTTGGCTTCACCCTTAAAGGCTCTGTAGAAGTTTCTCCGTAGCAGCGTGTGAGCTGTGCTCTCTTTGCTCCATGAGCCCTAGCTACAAGATCAGACTGTGCATCCACCATCTGACCAGGCACCTGTGCCAAGCAAGTTCATGGCATGGCTCGGAGGAGAACATACAAGGCATACTTGGCTTGCAAATGCTAAGAAACCCCACAATAAGCAACCCAGAAACAAGCAGAGGAGAGCCCCATAACCTTCAAGTGTCTGAGTGACTCCTAACAGCCCCTTTACACCGCTGACCAGACTTCCAAGCACACTTTAATTTTTAACCATTTTGCATGGTTTTTATAAAAAATAAAGGCAACACACACTGCAGGCCAACCTCAGCAGGCTGTGAAATACAGCTTGAATAACCTGGCAGGAAACATATTGGAAGGAGTGGATGATTCCTTCTCAAAAACCAGACTGGGCATGCTGTTACCCAAAGCTCAGTGGGTTGGCAAATGGCAGAGAAATGTCTTTTCAGCACTGGGAGGGGATCTGAGTCCATGCAGAACCTTGGTAAGGGCTGCTGCAGGAAGGCAGCAGACTCTGACTCTTGGAGGTAACAGCTGACAAGTTGTTCTTGGAGCAGGTGTGAGAGCACCAAGAGTTATCCCGGCTCTTCTTGCCCGACTGAGGAGCCACAATCTGAACTGATGCACTAGGAAGATGTTAAAAAGAAAATGCTTCTCTCTAGTTATTATGCTAAGAAACAGATTCTTCTGGCTGTGCCATCTCCATACAAAACTTTTCATGTCTTGCTTGTATTGGTTGTCTTCAATCTTCCTTTGTTGCTTTTATTAGCTTTGTAAAATGCTGTTTAGATATGAAAATGGTTTTTTGTTTTGTGATCATCATGTAAATTCTGCTTTTCAGTTTTCTGGTCCTCTAATTCTGTAACAGTCTCTTTCATCATTTGGGTTGGAAAGACCCGTAAGATCATTGAGTCCAACTGTTTATCCTAAAGAAATTTCAGTTAGGAATTTCTACCACGATCCTTGTGTGAGAAGAAAGGGACAGGTAGAGAAGGGGATGTCTGTTGTCTAGATTAACTAACAAGCTTTTAAACTGTCTCTTGCTGAAGGGTTAAACTACTAGGTACAAAAAGAAAGACCAGAAGTTTAGCATGCTGTGGGAGTCTTTTGAACAGGAAATCACCCCAAAGAGGTGAATTGGATTCATGACATCTGCATTTGACTTATTAACCAAACCTGATGGTTAGTGTCAGGTCAGGCTGTGGCAGGGTACATTCCCATCACCTGGGAGAAGTAAGAAAATTAAAATTAAAAGTGAAAGGGAGTAGGGGCATTTCTTAATTTTATTTACAATGTTTTGTTACTTCATTTTATTTACAACATTGTTAATAATGCAAGTTGATTATCTATTAATCCTTGGATCCCACTTCTGGTCTGTTCCTAGGCTTGGACTGCAGCGCAGAGGTTTGCCGGTGACCTCATGCCGTTGTATAAATCCCATTATTGCGTTTGGACGGTCTGTGTGCTGTGCATGCGGCAAGTGCCGAGAGCACGGAGACAGGGGAGCTGGGGTTTGCAGTAGAGCGCACGTCTGGTAAAGCTGAGCTCATTTGTGCTTTAAAACCTCTCCAGGAGGTATCTAATACTTAAGCAGTGTGAGCAGGCTGCAGAAGATGACTGCTGTGACTCATGAAGGTTAATCTTGCACAGTCAAAAAGCTTAATAAGAAGAGGAAAGTTGAGCTACATTTGAGGCTTCTTGTAACTGTCTAGACAAACAACGGGCAGGGAGGAAAACTGAAGGTCTTGTTTTTAATAAAAGCAGAAAGTCCTCCAAGGCACTGGAAGGTTGTCTTTAAAGACTTCAAGGAGAGGTCTCAACAAGATGCAGCTCTTGTCATATTTGTGTTAACAACTTCCTCACCAAATGTGAAGTGACTTTTTCTTTCTAGTTTGTTTTTTGTTTAAAAAGGTTTTGCACAGTGTGTGTTCCCAATTTGTAGTTTTGTTGTAAGCAAAGAAAGTTTTTTAACTTTCTGGAGGCAACCTCTTGTCTACTGCATATCCATACTGTAAAATTTCAGAAGAGGATACTGACCGTAGTACCGTATAGACCATAGTACTCTAAATATAGAGGCATTATTTGATAGCCACGGTCAGGAATATACTGGTTTTAAGTTGTCCTTAAAAACTACCAACATGTCCAATTCCCTTATTGTATCTTGTAGGTAGGCTGGAGCTCCCTGCCACTGTCACTCAAGTACTTGGACAAACCAATGGAGAGAGTGAGAACATGGAGTGACAGAGGGCCTTCTAGCAGTCTGTTTTGGAGAGGAAATGTAAGGAATGACTATTTTTAGAGAAGCTGTGATGACAGTCGTACATACCGCTTCCGCAGTTACCAGATGTTTCTGTTAAGTTTCTGTAGCATAAGTGCACATAAACAATTCAGAGGAAAAACTGTTTTGCATAGTTTCTTACAAAGCAAAGAGTAATGGGACAGTAACGGGGAAGAGCAGGCTTAGAAACAACCCACACTGAAAAAGCTGAAGACCTCCAGAAATGCCACTTTGGCAACAGTGAGCCCAAAGAATTTCAGACTTCTGTCTGTGGTGCCCTTTACTAAGAAAAGGTTAAAAATCTCAAACTGAAGGGAAAAGCAGTCACAATATTTTTAATTTTCTTGCAAGAAATAAAAAACAATACACAACTGTAATGAGTAAACACTAAACAGTGTACAAAGAGAAAAGATAATTTGTGTGAGTCATCACTGCTGGCAAGGAAAAGCCTTTGATTAGACACTGCTCTCCTAGTCACGGTAGTATTCACTGAAACACCTGGCTGCTCTCAGCTCACCTCAAGCTTATGAAGAGTCCTCCTAGAGTTTTGTCTGTGCTTCCTATATTTGGCTGAAATAAAGCTAAATAAATTTTCCCCAGATAACTGAAAACATGCCAACGCAGTCAAACATGAGACTCCCAGAGTACAGGGCTGCCGGCAACTGCACCGTTCCCTGCAGCTGTATCCCCTTCTTCGATGCAGATCTTAAAATAACATTTCTCTGGCCAAGGGACTAGCTTACTTCAGCAGCCCTTGTTTTTCAAGAGTCATTTTCCTGCAAGACTGAGGCCCCTGGAAACTGGGGAGACAGACTGACAAGTCAGGGAAGCATTCCTTACTCGCCTCATGCACAGTAATGGTAGTTGGTCAGCAAGGCTTGTCCCAACTTCACAAAGAGCGAGGCCAAACAAAACGGAAACGCTTGCTTTATTACAAAAAAATAAGTCTGGAGAAATTCACCAGAAGATGAGACTGTCAGTTTCTTACCTTTCAAAGCTCATTAATAATAAAGAATATCACAGCATTATCCAGTAGCAGTGTTAATTTTTCCAATTTTAAACACTCAACTCTTGATTTCTGATGAAACCGTGATTCAGTTTGACAAACGCTGACAGCAGCCGTTGCCTCTGACAAAACTGTTCAAGGACAGATAAAGTTCACTCTTCCACGCTGATTAGCATTAATATTTGTTTCTGGTAAAGTATTCCACCCATTGTGACTCATCACCGCTGATCATCTTCAGCACTTACGGTCTCTCCAAGGACTCGACAATGCTTTTTGCAAAGCAAGAGCTACCCCCCTAAAGAAGACCAAGTCCTACTACGCAGAGCTTTCAGCACGTGGCTGGACAAAGGCAGCAGCGTCTGCTGAAGCTATTTGGGTCGTAATTTTGAGCTAAACATCTGTAGCAGCAGCAATCCAAAGTCTGATTGAACTTGAAAATACAATGGGTAGGGATTAGAGGAAGAAATCTAGCTTCTCTTCCAGTTGTGTAGGAGGACTGATCTGTACGTCACCTGGCAAAGGAAGATATTATGGAGAAGCAGCTGTTAGGCACGGTCTCCATCGTAATCGGAAAAAGATGCAGTAAGCAGAGAGACAGGCATTGTGATCCAAAGGAGAAGAGGAGACCTTCCAGGCTCTGGAGAAACCTGACTAGGTGCTCAAAAGTGATCAGAAATTGTAAGCAATGGAAAGGTATAGGCCTTTGTTACGTGTGAGTGTGTGTGTTTGTTGTAAATTAGGCAAGGTAAAGTCAGGAGTGAGACAGTTTAAAACCCTTCTGTGTTAATTTACCTCAGCTTCCACATTTATGAAGATGTGTGTCTGCCCTAAGACCAGGCCTCCAGACAGCTGGATGTTTGTGTTGGCAGGGTGTTTTCCGTGTTAGTGTTACACTCCAGAGGCCTAGCTGGATGTCTTTTGGGACTCAGCTTCTCTGAAGCGATAGTAACTCGTCACTATGCACCACAGAGCTAGCCCAGCTGTCTGGAGCCACAGAAAGATGGCAGGGGCCTGTGAATCTCAAGAGTTAACTCCCATGTAGTCACAATGCAGCAGCATCTACCAGCCCAAAGGACAGCAGGGATTCACACCAGGAAGGTGGTGACACCGGGGAGGATGTTCTGATAATGATCATCATTGTAGAGCACGTTATCTCCTTCTTGCTGACTCATGATGCATCATCAAAACTCAATAGTGAACTAGTGAGTGGATCATAAAGCTGGGCACCAGCAGCTCAGCACTTTTTAAATACAACTTCACAGTATATTATCTACAAACTTTGCCTTACAGTGCTTGGTGGTATTTATGGTTTTGCTTAAGGGTATTTCGTATACTTTTTGTGTAGTTCACATCCCAGAGGCAGTTTCAGGACTCAGTTTAGCCTTCTCTTTTTTCCTTCTGATTGATCAGGACCAGTAAGTAATCTTCAGAAAATTTGTTTGTTCTTGTCTTCTTCCTAAATGTGTTTGATGAGTGGGTGATTTGTTTGTGCTGTCATTACAAAAACCATATGTTGATGTGGTCTTATGGACGAGTGTTTTTATTATTTTAAGAGTTCAACTAAGGATGTTTCCAAAGGAGTCATAATTGCTCTTCTAAGTACAAAGTCTGAACAATGACTGGCTTACAAATAATGCCAAAAATCTGTTCAGCTCAGTCTAATTATTTCAAAGACTAAAATCAGATTCTCACAAACGTCTTCTTTCCACAGTCTGAACTTTGTGATATATTAAGAAAGTTATGTTTACTCAAGTTCTCTATGGATTTATGTCCAAGTGCTGGAACAAGGGAGAATATCCACTTCGTCATGTGTGTGGCAATGTATGCGAGAACTTTAAGACTGCACTTGTCTTCATCTGAAATGCTTTGTACACAGCGTAACCGGGGAGAGATCTGGATCCTTTTGGGCACTGAGGTTTTCTGGGTGAACAGGCAGAGGAGACTATCACTGCTCAGATGGCTGAATCACCATGGAAGGTGCCCAGGACATAGACTGGTGCCGAGTTTTGTGTGGGAGACTTGTGGTTTCCATGAATAGAGGAACCAGCACAGTTTGAAGCAGATTAGGATTTTCACTTGTAGGTTATTTGGCTCCTGGCTATTGGGAGTGTAGGACCAAACTCCCGACGGCTAACCCCAGGGAAAGATCTGCTTTACAACACCTAGTGAAAACGTTTGGGTGTAAGTCAACCGCTAGTGCTTTTACGCTGCTGACATGAGCTGCGTGTAAGACCCAACGCAGACTGACAGTGCTGGGGAGGTTGGTTGTCCTTTCCATGGCTGTGGTCACAACTGGAGGGCATTTTTTGCTGGGGAACTGGCAGCTGTACTGATGGTAGCTGGTCAGTATTCCTAGAAATACCTTGTGAGGCTGTCTGGCATCACAGGTGAGCCAGAGGCAATGATAAAGACTAAGTTTTGGCATTAGGTAGTATCAATTTACTCTGTAAATATGAGGAGGGACCCACTGTCATCTGGAAGACTACACGCAACGCGCGTAATGGTGGTAAAAGCAGTCCCTCGACGGGCTGGTCTCTAAGGGACTGAACACCATGCCGGCAAAAAGCTGCTAAAGAGGAAAGTATCTGGTAGAGATTCAACAATGTGTTTCATACACAAAATACTGGGAACTATTATTCAGTGCTGCAGAAGCAAAGAAAATGAAAAGAGGAGAATCGCTGTGCAGCTGGCCAAGACCTTGAAGAGGACAGACTTTTCAGAAAAACATTTCAAAACTCTCTGCTGCAGAGCCTCCTACACAGCGCTTGCAGAGAGACTCTTAGAGGAGAACTTTAAACAAAGGAGTGCGGTAGCACGGCAACGTTTTTGTGAGGAGCAATATGGCAAACGAAATGCCGCACGTTCATAGGTGCGTGTCGACCGAAGTGAGTTATCGACGAGGCTGGTTGGTTGTGGGCTGCAATGAAAAAATGAACGGGGTGGGGAGAAAGTAGAAAGTATTAATCCTGTGGTGAGCAACAACAAGTCGTACTGAGTGCCACATGAATAAACCATGAAAACACATGCATGTATGTATTTAAAATGTTATATAAACCATGTATGCATTATAGAAATGCCATTAGGTTATAAATATTGCTTGAAACCCATGTTCACACATTTCTATTTCGTGCATGTCTCTGTATATAGAAATATATATGTAAAGGACATTCTATATTATTTGATTATTGATGAAATGAACTGTTTGTTTTTCTCCATATTCCATAAAGATTATAGAGGAAGTTGGGGCTAGTTGTCAAAACCTCTGCTTGGAATTTGACTTCAGGTCTTATTTTGACTCAGACCTCCTACACCACATCAGATGGGGGTCTATGCCTTATCTGCAACGTAGCTCACAGGCAATAGGTGCTGTAAAGAATGAAAAATTCAAATCCTCTGTTGTTGACTGAAGAATGGAACTTGAATTCCCAGCTTTGCAGTGGTTTTCATACAGGTCCATTATGGTAAAGGGCAATAGTCTTAAAAACTGTGTCAGGCATGTTGGGTTGTTCTCATGCTGCCACTGTAGGGCACTGCAAGCACCTAACTGGAAAACTCTTTCTACACAGGACTAGAGGCACAGGTCTCTGCATTCCCAGGGACATGAGGCCAGGAACATGGGACTCAGCCTTGCAAGACTGTGCTTCCAGCAGGGAGGTCAGCCTACACGGTGCCTGCCCTCCTGGAGTAGCCACTCACCCCCGACCCTCTGCTGGAGCTTCCCAACCCTTCCTCATGCCAGCGCTGCAGCTTGCACTGCTGTACTGTCAGCACATCACTGAAGGATCGGAGCTGAAAATTATTCTCATCCAGAAAGGGGAGTAGTGCAGGGAAACGCGTCAAGAAATGTCACTGCTCATTCCTATGTTTTAAATTTGCAGTCTCTGGGAAGCATTTTATCAGGTTCCTCAGCTGGTGGTGTGAGAATGTGAGCAAAGGCAGACCAACACCACCTCTACATGTGAGCTACAGCCAACCAACATTTCCATGTTCTGGAATCTTCCAGTGTACTTGTCTTGGTTCACAATTCAAAAGTAAGCCAAATTACTCTGCTGCTTTGGAAATTTAAGCTGAAAACTTTTCCCTTTCCTGGAGTTCAGTGAATATTGGAGACTCTCAGACTTTCTGAAGCTAAGGGGAAAAGTGCCATCGTTCCCTACCCTATGGAGGCAAACATAGGGACTGGCAAGATGTGGCTTGAAGGGAGGGCTGAGGAGCAGATTTTCTTTTCCCCAGGCATAGCCCTTCCTTGCTTGGCTTGGTGTGGCACACTTGCGTCGCCAGCTCCAGTTGCCCAAAAGACTGAAAGCTGCTATAAACTCATTGTTCATATTTGTCAAACAAACCAGCAAATCTCTCCCTTAGTTGGCTGTTTCACAGCAACAAGAAAAGCAACTTTAAAAAGGGGAAGAAAACCACCCCAGTCTTGAGCTTGTTGCAGGATATTTCCTTTCTGAATATTGCCAGTATTTCCTTTCAGGTTGTGCTAGCCAGAACAGCCAACTGGAGACACCACTGAGCATTGTTAGTCTAAAGCAGAGGATCACTCATTTATGAGAACGAAGTCATGTTTGCTGTAGGCTCTGTTTCTAGCAAGATCAGTGGGAAAGCAGGTACTGTAGCATGCTTGGTATCATGCTGCTCTGGACCTCTGTCTGCTCATTCTTGGTAGAAGCCAGCAGCATGGAGAAGAGGGTGCCTTCCCCAAAGCTCAGCTGCAGCTAAACTCTCAAGCAAATGTATGGTTTAGCTCCTAGATGGAAACCCATCCACTAGTTTTCTTTAGGAAGAACAGGAATTCAAATATTGGTTTGGCCTGAAAATGGTTCTGGCTGCCCTGGAGGCAAAGGGAAGGTGATTCTGCAAAGCCACAAGAAGAAAGTATTTTAATTCATAAATCACTTCCCTGATTTAAAATGTTGATTTTTATCTAACGTTTTCCTTATTCAAAGCAATGCTGGGTTTCAGTTACATTCCCTTTGAAACCAGAGTGGGCCCATACTGAAGTGCAATAAAAGGAGCTAAAAATACTTTGCCTCCCCACCCCTTTGTGCCTTTCCCTGCCTTCCCAAATGTTAGAGGAGCAAAACTGGATGATACCGTTGCATGAATTTGGGGGCAGGAGCAAATGGTGCAAGACGCACCAGGGAATCAGTTTATTTAGCACAGAAGGGATCTTTCAGAAGAACTCCTTGGCTAGAGGTGCATGCAGATGGGTTGTTGATTTGGTGGAACAGCTGGCAGGTGCTTCTGTGTTTAACTGAGCTAACTGAACAAGCAGGAGATAAAGCCCTCTAACTGCGCTTACTCTGTGCAGTTACACACCTTGCACCACATGGATTAGAAAACCCTGACATGCACAGGGTAGCAAAGGAAAATGTGTACCTGTAGTCAGTGGTAGAGAGAAGGCAGCAGCTGCTGAGGGTTCCTTGGGCAAATGCAGGATTAGGACCTGCCAAGAGACTAAGTGATGGTTTCAAAACCCAGTTGTCAAGAAGGATAATTCTGAGGTAATCCACGCCCTAGCAAGAAGACAGTTTGCCTCTATCCCTGCAGCATCTGTCTTGAAGGAAAGGAGAGAAAAGCAAGTTTCTAATTATCTCAGAACAGAAGAAATGCCGTTATCTTCCACAGAGGCAGACGTGTACGTAAGACTGAAAAGGTCTGATGGTATTCTGATGATAAATGTTCTTACAGTGTGCGCTGTCCCTTGCACACAGCAGTGAGAGCGCTGGTCCCCGAACGCTATTTTATCAAGGTTTCTGGGTGACCTGGGGGTTCCCTGAATGAGAATGCTCGGGGGAGCCACAAGGCAGCTGCTGAGGGTCAGGAACTCTTGCAGGAAAAGACCCAGACCCTTTAGGGAGGCAAAACCAGAAGTCACACTCAGACCGCATGCAGCAGTGAGAGCGCAGCCGCTTCAGCAGTCTCAGCCGCCAGCGGGCAAAAAAAAAAACCCAAACCAGAAAAACAACGAGGCAGCAGAGGAGGACCAAGCTAAGTCACCGCTGCATATGGATGTGGGAACTCAAACAAAGGTTCACCCAACAAGATGAGGCTGTGCAGGTGACAGGCTGCCAGGAATGTAACATTCTCTCAACTTTTCCTGTGTTCGATGCGAGCAGGTAGATTATCTGCTTAAATGAGCGGCACATCTGCAAGATGAGGTTGACAGGCTCAAGAGAATTGGAGAGGCTAAAACAGAGGTAGACTGATGAAGCCAGTCTGAACAACAGCCAAAAAGAGCCAGAAACAAGGGGCCCCTGTAGGCTGCACCTCTCAGATGGAGAACAGAAGCCCAAGTAGAAGGGGTGAGTGGAGCCAAGTGAAGGGCTGTGGCAGAAGGCGAGCACAGCCCTTGCCTGCCTCACCTTCCCAGTTGCCACCGAGTAATAGATATAAGCCCTTACTGAAAGACAGCCAGTCTAATAAGGAAATAGAGGAAAAGGAACCCACACCAGAGGTTCTAGCAAGTTCGCATAAATCCAGGAAATCTTCCAGTACTATGATGACCTCCTCCACAAAGAAGAGAAGGGTCCTAGTTATTGGAGACTGGCTCCTGAAGGGGACTGAGGGCCCAATATGCAGAGCTGACCCTCATCACAGGGAAATCTGCAGTCTGCCTTGAGCCCAAATCAGGGATATCACTAGGATGCTCCCTAACCTGGTGAGATCAGCTATTACCCACTGCTGATCTTCCAGACAGGTGGGGAGGAAGCTTTATTCCGTAGCCTGAGGGGAATGAAGAAAGACTACAAGGCCTTGGGACATTTGATGAAAGAATCTGGGCCACAAACTGTATTTTCTTCATTACTTCCATTTTAGGCCAGACTAGAAGGACTCAGTCCATTAATGCTACGAGACTGGTGTTACAGGCAGGGCTTTGGGTTCTTTGATAGCGACTGGTTCTGTATGACACCAGACCTGACGGGTACACATGGGAGAGGTTTATCCCAGAGAGGGAAAAGGGTTCGAGGCAGGAATTGAGAGGGCTCATTCAGAGATCTTTAAACTTAGATTTGAAGTGGGGTGGTATAGTTGATGGGTGCGCACCAGTGGGACAGAGCTCTGGTCCTAATGAAAACCAAGTGGCCTCTTGCTGTCCTAAGGTGAAATTGGAGCGTTCAGCTCGCTCCCTGAAATGCCTGTGCACCAATGCACACCTCCCTTATGAGGAAAGGCTGAGGGAGCTGGGTCTCTTTAGCTTGGAGGAGACTGAGGGGTGACTTCGTTAATGTCTATAAATATGTCAGGGGTGGGTGTCAGGAGGATGGAGCCAGGCTATTCTCAGTGTCATCTGATTATATGAACAAGGGGCAATGGTTGTAAGCTGGAACATAGGAGGTTTCATGTAAATATGAGAAGGAACTTCTTCACAGTGAGGATGATGGAGCATTGGAACAGGCTGCCCAGTGGGGTTGTGGNTCTCAGAACAGAAGAAATGCCGTTATCTTCCACAGAGGCAGACGTGTACGTAAGACTGAAAAGGTCTGATGGTATTCTGATGATAAATGTTCTTACAGTGTGCGCTGTCCCTTGCACACAGCAGTGAGAGCGCTGGTCCCCGAACGCTATTTTATCAAGGTTTCTGGGTGACCTGGGGGTTCCCTGAATGAGAATGCTCGGGGGAGCCACAAGGCAGCTGCTGAGGGTCAGGAACTCTTGCAGGAAAAGACCCAGACCCTTTAGGGAGGCAAAACCAGAAGTCACACTCAGACCGCATGCAGCAGTGAGAGCGCAGCCGCTTCAGCAGTCTCAGCCGCCAGCGGGCAAAAAAAAAAACCCAAACCAGAAAAACAACGAGGCAGCAGAGGAGGACCAAGCTAAGTCACCGCTGCATATGGATGTGGGAACTCAAACAAAGGTTCACCCAACAAGATGAGGCTGTGCAGGTGACAGGCTGCCAGGAATGTAACATTCTCTCAACTTTTCCTGTGTTCGATGCGAGCAGGTAGATTATCTGCTTAAATGAGCGGCACATCTGCAAGATGAGGTTGACAGGCTCAAGAGAATTGGAGAGGCTAAAACAGAGGTAGACTGATGAAGCCAGTCTGAACAACAGCCAAAAAGAGCCAGAAACAAGGGGCCCCTGTAGGCTGCACCTCTCAGATGGAGAACAGAAGCCCAAGTAGAAGGGGTGAGTGGAGCCAAGTGAAGGGCTGTGGCAGAAGGCGAGCACAGCCCTTGCCTGCCTCACCTTCCCAGTTGCCACCGAGTAATAGATATAAGCCCTTACTGAAAGACAGCCAGTCTAATAAGGAAATAGAGGAAAAGGAACCCACACCAGAGGTTCTAGCAAGTTCGCATAAATCCAGGAAATCTTCCAGTACTATGATGACCTCCTCCACAAAGAAGAGAAGGGTCCTAGTTATTGGAGACTGGCTCCTGAAGGGGACTGAGGGCCCAATATGCAGAGCTGACCCTCATCACAGGGAAATCTGCAGTCTGCCTTGAGCCCAAATCAGGGATATCACTAGGATGCTCCCTAACCTGGTGAGATCAGCTATTACCCACTGCTGATCTTCCAGACAGGTGGGGAGGAAGCTTTATTCCGTAGCCTGAGGGGAATGAAGAAAGACTACAAGGCCTTGGGACATTTGATGAAAGAATCTGGGCCACAAACTGTATTTTCTTCATTACTTCCATTTTAGGCCAGACTAGAAGGACTCAGTCCATTAATGCTACGAGACTGGTGTTACAGGCAGGGCTTTGGGTTCTTTGATAGCGACTGGTTCTGTATGACACCAGACCTGACGGGTACACATGGGAGAGGTTTATCCCAGAGAGGGAAAAGGGTTCGAGGCAGGAATTGAGAGGGCTCATTCAGAGATCTTTAAACTTAGATTTGAAGTGGGGTGGTATAGTTGATGGGTGCGCACCAGTGGGACAGAGCTCTGGTCCTAATGAAAACCAAGTGGCCTCTTGCTGTCCTAAGGTGAAATTGGAGCGTTCAGCTCGCTCCCTGAAATGCCTGTGCACCAATGCACACCTCCCTTATGAGGAAAGGCTGAGGGAGCTGGGTCTCTTTAGCTTGGAGGAGACTGAGGGGTGACTTCGTTAATGTCTATAAATATGTCAGGGGTGGGTGTCAGGAGGATGGAGCCAGGCTATTCTCAGTGTCATCTGATTATATGAACAAGGGGCAATGGTTGTAAGCTGGAACATAGGAGGTTTCATGTAAATATGAGAAGGAACTTCTTCACAGTGAGGATGATGGAGCATTGGAACAGGCTGCCCAGTGGGGTTGTGGAGTCTCCTTCTCTGGAGACATTTAAAACCCACCTGGATGTGTTCCTGTGTGACTTGGTCTAAGTGATCCTGCTGTGGCAGGGGGAATTGGACTGGATGATCTTTCGAGGTCCCTTCTGATCCCTAGTGATTCTATGCACATGTGCAACACAGATACGAAATGCTGCCAAATTGCCCTGTTAGCTTTTCCCCATTCTTTGCAAAGTTGTTTGTGGCTACAGATTATGGAGAACAGAGGAGATCTGGGCCTGCTCCTAGTAGGATCCCTTCATTGCCCTGTAACAGATTTTTATTAGTTTGTAATGAAGTATCAGGAATTAATCACAGCTCAATTACACTTATAAACATATTGCTGTAGTTTAGCATGTTTGTCTGTATTTAATTACCCAGCAAATGCAAAGTCAGGGTCCTGAGATCAAAGAATTCCAATTTGTCTCTCAATGAATAGTGTTGCTGCCTCATCACACAAAGCCAGGCTGGGAATGAGCATAAAGAATTGGGGACCAAGGGACTTCCCTCGCTGGTAAGCAGGAGGACTGGCAAATCCAGGAGGCCAGAAAATCCGGTGAAAAACTGATTCCCATTCTCCGCCCTTGTTTTTCACTCCCACATCTTCCCTCTCAGCCTGAAATTCCCCAGTGATTTTCAGCAAGTGCCATACTTTTGGGGTGGGGCAGGTGATCTTGTGCTTCATCCTCAATAGCTTCAGGTTCAAGCATCTCTTCCTCTCAGCTGGCTCAGATTTATCCCAGGGTTCTCTTTCTTTTCTTTTCAAAAACCTGGATCAGTAACACTGGCTAGCCCAGTTTACATTTGGCCATGCCTACTAGGAATGTCAAGTGAGGATAAAATTAAACTGTGGGCAGACAAAACGTGACGGTGTTTCTGCAGTGAAATGTGATAGATATTAAAATCAACCCATTCATTAGCACTCATACTGGGAGCCTATTAAACACGCTTAGTTAACAGATAGAATTCCTAGTCTGCTGTCTAGTGATGCAAACAGCTGCTTTCCGTTTACAAAATCAATGTCATCTTCCACTGAATAAAGAAAAACATTGACATGAATTTTTATTTCTTTCCAACAAAGTCTGTAAAATGGTCTCCTGGTATCTTGTGCGTACAGCAGTGACACAGTCTGCTCTGAGAAACTGTGTTCACTAAAGGGCAGTCTTGTGCAAACACTTTAGCATACAGCATTGTGCCTTTTCGCTTCTGCATGTTAACTTATGCTGATAAAATTAATATGAAAAGCATCTTGAAAGATCTCTTTAAATTCTTCACTTAATCCTGACGTTCCTGTGCAGCGCTCAGGTCTGTATCTAGCACTGGACTGTGATGGTGGTTGCTCAAGCAGTAACAACATTGCAATAAGGAATGGAAGGGCACCACTGAACTTCAGAGACAAGGGTCATGATTTCACACTTGGGATCGTGAGGATGTAGTTAAAAACATAAGCAGTTTCCATGCAGGGGACAGCTCAAAGCAACTGGTAAAAGCAGAGTCTGAACAGACTGCAGGCTGTCCACTGTAGATCTGGAAATAAAGGTCAGTCATGGAGAAACTCAGAGGTTTGAGTTTGATGTCATCAGTTTGGTCTCGGGAGGTATCTCCAGTGGCCTGTGTTGGCTCGTAAGTCCCCTCTTCACTCTTTGACCATTTGAGATACCCAGAGCGCTTACAGATAGACATCCCAAACACACACGAGCACCACACACGTGTATGTGAGGTCTTTTGAGCCCCTTTCTCTAACACAAATCAATGTACCTGCCCAAGTTTCAGTCTCCCAAAAGTCTCTACCCCAAGACCCACTTTTTGAGTGTCCTCTATTATTTTCTACTGAGTTGTTCTCCGTTCTGTGCACCTCTTCTCTCTTTGATGGGCGATACGGATTCAGTTCCACACCCCCTCCTCACTCCTGTATTTGCACAGTCCCCCCAAGGCACAGACCTGCATGTGTGCTTGCCTTGGGCAAAGCTCTCCTGGCTAGCTGTACCGTTACTCAGCAGTCCTTCCCCTTCCCCTTCTCACTACTGGTTTTAAATACTGACATATGCACCAATAAGGAGGAATTTTGAAAACAAATTGCTTTCAATTTACACTGAAAAAACCCTTTAGTTAATGACATCGTCTGCGTGCTCCCCAAAAGGCTGCCTGATGAAGGACCACCTGGTTGGGTGCAATGCTCCGTGCTAGTGGTGTCCTGTGAGCGCAGCCATGTAGGTCTGGTTGGGAAATGAAGCAAAAGACCCTACAGTCAGACCCAAACCTTCTGGCCTGGTTTCAAATTGACATTTAGAACTACTTAGTCATAAAGAGAAACAAGATGAATTCTTCAAGGAAGTAGTAAACTTAGAAAGCTAAATTGTTTCTGCTCTTCAGATGAAAAAAATTCCAACAGGCAGCACAGTACAGTAGAGCAGCGAGAGGGGATGTAACGGGAGCATGATGTGACCCAGGGAGGCAGCTGCTGCATTCAAGGGCTTCAGCTGGGCATCCCTCAAAGTTTCATGCTGGAAGGTGACTCAAACATTATCCAAACCAGCAGCAGGTAGATCAGGAAACAGGCTCAAAGCTGGAAATACCCGCCCTGAGCTGGAAGATTTGTGCAGTTGGGTAGTCATTATTACAAAGGGTGCAGAGTTGTTTTTCTAAATATAGAAAACCTTCCTGTAGAAATGACTACAAAGCACTCTCAATTACCTGGGTACAACTAAGGGCAAATTATGTCACGCTATTTATTTCCACTTTTTATTACAAATGCTCTTTGCTGCATCATACCCCGCGCCGCTTTTCATAGTTACACAATACATTACTGTCACGTCGAGTCAATAGGACTTTGGAAGCGTACGTGAGGAAAGATCTCAATCACAGTGACAAATTAAATGACCACAGGCAATTACTGTGAAATCAGAAAACATATATTCATACCACACATAAAATTAAGCTGGTCTATCTTTTATGATGTTGGCCAAAGAAAGTAAGTGCAAACAGATCCATTAGCAGACAGGGGTAATAATTACTGATTACACTGTCGTTGAGCTGTTTATGTCTACAGTAGTAAGTACAATTCTACAAGGTCTCAAGTCATGTTTTAGAGCAGGTCTTGATTGATCTTGCTACGGTAAAACATTGTGGTTTTTAAGTTGCCCAACACCTTTTTTTTCCCCTCTTAACTTCCATTTACTGTTATTTGGAAAAGACACATTTTTGGCAGCGCTGTGTGCATTACAGCAATTTCTTTCACAGTTATCCTACAGTAACCTCCATACTAATGGCATCTGAATTAAGAACAAGAGTGCAAAAGATTTTTTGCTCATGACCTTCCAACATACAAATAGATCAATAATCCCAAATTATTTTACTCTTTCATAATTCCCCAGCTAAAATAACTATGCTTGATGCAAGAATGACTAATCCTGGCTGTTGTGGAAAGCAGCTGTTTGCTAAAACCATCTTCAACTTACTGTAAATGAAAATGTCATCTGTAAAGGTCTGATTTTTTTAGGACAATTCGTCACAGTGATTAGGCATCTCCTGAAGCAAGATGTTATTGACCCCTGGTTTAGGAGAGTTAATTCACTACGCTGCAAACCGATGTGAAATGGAGGACTTGTAGGGAAAGGAAGTTTTCGCTTTCATATGAAAAATGAGCACAATGAAACCGAGAGAGACATCAAAAGAAGCTTTTTATAGAAAACACACTGGAGCTAAAATTCTGCTCTGGTCTCCCCCTTCACTCGCAGCAATCCCCGCAGAAATCCTAACTGATGAGCAGCTTTGTGTGCTTCACAGTCCCTTCTCACAACACAGTAACCTCCAGCTAACCCGCCTGCCTCTGCAGCATGGAAACGACATCCAATGCTTCCCCTGCTGCTTGCTTTCCTTCCAGCGGCCAACAAACACCCTTACACGAGCATTGGGGCTAGATCCCAAAGAACCTGGATTAATAAACAGAATAGAGGTTTTTGATTTAGACAACGCCGAGTTTAAACTGCTGCCACTTCTTCCTGGGGGTAAGCTTGGCCTCCAGACGATTTTTTTTACTGGCAGATTTGGATTTCCAGAAATTGGAAATCTTATAGTCACTTTCTCCATAAATGCAGCCTTTATACTGAACCAAAATAGATGGCAGAACTCAGAAATAAGACTGACACAATAAATCACAATGATTTATGAGCATTTAGGAATACAAGAAAATTACTCTTTCCCATTTATTTAAAAATAAATACATTACTTATTTATAGTCTTCATTCTCATGCAGCACAGAACACTTTGGGATTGTCTTGCCAAATTAGAGTCATTGGTTTTTACCAGTTACAGGGTCAAATTCTGGTGTCCCTTGAATGCAGATGGGTGCAGTACAGATTTTAGATATTAAAAATCCATTTTATTTGCCAAGCTAATGCATGCAACCAAGGAAGAAAAATCACAGATCTTTACGTGTCTTTGCCTGTCTAGTTTTAAATGTTCATAGCAAAGATTGATGCTGACATGTACAGTTCAGTAACCAAATGTTTGCTAATAATTAGCCTGAATAATGTAGTTTTCAATTCAGTCTATCTTTTTTCAGTTTCATGAGCTGCACTCTGGTTCCCTCCTCGATGCTGTAGGGCTTCCTCAGCTTATGTATTTCAATTGTATAGCAATCCTGTATATTTAAACTGCTTTTAGAAGAAAACACAAGCATCTGGCAAATGTGGAGAATGGGAGAACCAGGAAGCACAATAAATGTGGCCACTATTGCCTTTTTTGCTGACAACATTAGTCTCTGCAGCTGTAAACATGAAACATCAAATCTTTGGAATCCAAACCTCAGGGAGGTTACTAACTCCATTCCTCAAGAGATTGCTAATTAGAATAATCAGTAAGAGCTTCATCTGTTTTTTACATCTTGTTTAAATCATAACTTTTAATCTCCCTGTCAGTTCTCTCTTGTTTTATAAATCCCCTAGTTATTTTTCTGCTGTAGAGATGAAACAGAAAGGAGTATTTCAAATGTGATCACAAAACTCTTGTGAGAAGAAGGCTAGAAACGTTGCTTCTGCATGTGGTGTCTCTGCTATTCAAAATTCCACCAGTCTTCTGCCTGACTGACACCACTCGTAAGTTTCATTCAGGATTTCCCCCATCCAGGTTTGTCCCTCCCCTGGCACTGTGCTTTTTTTGGATCCCATGGCCTTAGCACCTGGCCAAAAGTACTGTAACTTTTTTGGTTTCAGCCCTTCATGTGTACTATGGCCTTCCTCTCGGTTGTTTGCATGTGTGAGCTAATGCTAAGTGATAATGACCACGTTCCTTCCTTTTTTCTAAATTACTCACCAAGATACCAACTAGGATACAACGGTGCTCCGTGCCCCCTGGAGTTCCTTCCGGCCTGAGACACTGATCCTCACCCACGGATTAGGAGAGTGCTTGCACTAATCTGTGTAAAACTGAACACCACATTGTCAAACATCCCATTTCAGCCCCACGCTCCCTTCGCTGACTCGTCCTGCGTTTCTCTGATTGGGAGCCATGTATTGAATAGGTTTACTGAGTTTTTCAAGTATGTTTTCTTCTTCAGAAATAATTGCAGAACTAGCTAGGCAAAGGACACGTAGCTGGCAATACAAAATTGTAGACAGAGTCATTTATCTATTAAAGAAAGAAGTCTGAATGACAAAAGTCCACAGAAAGGCATCAAGAAGACAGACCAAAAAAAAGGCAGCAAAAGAACATTTCAACCACAAAAAGACTGTCAAAAAGAAACAAACACAGCTTAGAAGTATAATCTGGGATTCTGGACACCTATTACAGAGAAAACACCAAAGGCTGCATTAATACAGTATGAAAATACCAATAAATACGATATTAAAATTCTTTAAATAAAGAAATTTCAGGAATGTCAGAATCCGGAGCCCGGCCTTCACCCTACAAAGTCTGTTTTTCATCACTTAGCTGATAGAGAGAAAAGACCTTACTCTGGTTTAATGAAATAAGCTGTTGGCATTTGGAACCATTATTATTATTATTTTATGTTTGGCTGAAACCAACAGTGAGATTTTGAAACCAATGAAAGCAAATTAAGGATATAAGGTTCGGGTGTTCGCATAGTTACTTTGGTTTCTGGGAATAAAACCGGCTTTTATCTCCCTCACCACCACACTAAGAGGCTGCTTACCTTTCGCACAGTTCTTTAATTGTTTTCTACTTAGTTCACAAAAACAGACGTGCCACAAAACCCAACAAGATACACGATCAGAAATGCGGGTGTATCTCGTGAGATGGAGTAGCAGAAGAAGAAATAATTCTACAGAGGATCTAATAAATGTTTAATATGTTTGCAGACTTGAAAGCAAACAAGAAATGGATAAAACATTAAAAGACATTACATAACCGACTGGTAAAACCACTTCCGTGCCCGGTACGCCATGATGTGTTGATGTCAGGCCTGCTGATAACCCTCAGTTCTGCTGGGAAGTTTCTGTACTGCAGTGCTTATTTCAACAACCATCAAACTACAACTTTTATGTCATTCTAATTTTCTCCCTATATTCTGATCAACCTTTTATGCTTTAAACACCATTTTCCTGAGTCTTTTTCAGCTGCATTTGTATTGGAAACATGTAATAAGGTGCCTTTACTTCTTCTCCACAAGACTTGGTCTGTTTATTTTGGTTTTCTCAAAAGAAAACACTTCAGCAGCATTGCATTTTGTGTTCTCAGTTCTTATTGCATTGAATTTAAATCTCATGGATGTGGATTCATTGCTGGGAATCTTACTATGAACTGATGCTGCCGATGCTGCCCTAGTAATCATTGCAAGATTAATCATCTTTTTTCTTTCCTGTGATCCACCTTTTCGGGTGGATCAGCAAGCTCATCTGCTTTCTGCACAGCCACATGACTGCTAGGCCAGCGTGAAAGATGCAGCCAGGTCTATGGCCATCAGTTGGAACAAGAACATTACTTCCCTCTTTGGCAACAGCACGGCTTTAGATCAGCTTAATCAGGCAGCAGTCCACTTCCCCTGTCCTCTGACGGCTGGTTCCCCGCCCCGCGAAGTGGAACACGTTTCAGTGCAACCAGAACTGTCTCACAATTCATATGTGGGGAAAAAAATTCCCAGCAGCTTGAAGGTAAAGGCACGAAACACCATGTGAGTTTTGACAGATCTCTCTGATGCAAAGGTAGGGCACTAATAAAATATTAAACCTCCCAGTAAGTCTGTGTGGAAAAAACAACAGCATGACCCAAATCTGGAAAGTTCCACCTGCTGAACTGTGATGAAGCGATGCAAGCGTGATTCCTCCTCTTACTTTTATTAGAGGAGAACAGGCTAGTTCCAGATAACTGCTGTTCATCCATTGCACTGCATGTCATCATGTCACACATGCACAGTCCCCAAATATCTTTGTTTACAAGCTGCCACATGGGGAAGCCAACTGGCATGTCGTTGAGATACTAATTTTTGACATGTGCTTTGTATATGGCAAAAAATGATTTATGAAACGTGAGACAGAAACTTGTTGGGTGTTTTCACCACTTACAAAAAGAACTGAGCGCACGCGCGTCGTGACTACAGACACAGTGCACTGCAGAGGGCTTACACTGGTTATTTGCTACGAGTCTGCAAAAACAATCATCATGTTTTAGGTGACATGGGCTCAAATTTCCTATAATTTAAACAAAATATTTTAATATGTCGGATGCTGCTTTGACAAAAAAGGGCTGATAATCTGTCTGAAGCGGTAAGATGATGAGTGAAATATGACAGTGAGGAAACAGAGAAAGGCTACAGCCCTTCGGTCTGTTAACTCTGATACCATATGGACACCTTGCCAGCTCAGATGAAATATTTTAAAACATATTAAGCATGGGCTAATAAAGTGGTTGAAGTTTCTGCAACTTGTCCTCAATTGACCTTGGTGGATCTATGCTGATTTATGCTACAAATGGTGGAGGGTTTTTTTAAAGATACAAAGAGTGCTGTTCAATATGGAGTAACCGTAAGTCTTTCAAATACAGTGTTTTCTCAAGTGACAAGTTTCCATGGAAAAGTATCAAAAGTTTTTTATTCTTCTTGGTTTTGCTTTTCTATTAGCTTTCCTTTTTTTCACCCTCAGCCTTCTCTTTCCCCCACTCCCTATGTTTTGCCTCAGAAAAAGAAGAAATACAGAAGAGATAAGGAGGATAAATAAGGATGAATATGGAAAGAGCTTTTAATTTTTCAGTTTCACTGCAGATAAGTGAAATTAATAAAAGAAGTAAGCTCAACAACAGCTGGCAAGGTCGTCTTTCCACTACAAATGACAAGAGAATAAAAGGCTGATGTACATGTCGCAAGGTGTAGCAATCTAAGATCACGTCTTTCACATTTTATTTTGTAATCCCTAGCAAATGGCCTGCCCAGGGAGGTGGTGGAGTCGCCAACTCTGGAGCTGTTCAAGGCAGGATTGGACGTGGCACTTGGTGCCATGGTCTAGCCTTGAGCTCTGTGGTAACAGGTTGGACTTGATGATCTATGAGGTCTCTTCCGACCTTGGTAATACTGTGATACTCTGTGATACTGTGATACTGTGAAATGACTCAGAACACATGAAGCTCAGAGTAAATTTCATCAACAATCTAATGGCCTAGCCTACCTGAAAAGGAAGAACATGTCCTGCGTCAGGAAAATCACTGAAAAAAGGACCCTGGGAGAAGTAGCAGTAACCATCGAGGGAAAGGTAAGTTGCAAAGAGACTTGGTTGACTAATTAGACAGGGACAGAGTTGAAAGCTGAGATTGTCTCTGTGTTATGAACATCTTTTAGTGACAAATAATCTCTAAATTTGCAATCTTCCTCTAGGACTTGGTCTTGCTTATTCCTAAAAAGTCATGGCTTTTTTGCCATCACTGCCAACAGTAGCAGTAAGTATAGAATCATAGAATCATTACGGATCGGAAGGGACCTCGAAAGATCATCTAGTCCAATCCGCCTGCAACAGCAGGATCACCTTAACCAAGTCACACAGGAACCCGTCCAGTCGGGTCTTGAACATCTCCAGAGAAGGAGACTCCACAACCCCCCTGGGCAGCCTGTTCCAGTGCTCCGTCACCCTCACCGTGAAGAAGTTCCTTCTCAGGTTGATGTGGAACCTCCTATGTTCCAGCTTACAACCATTGCCCCTTGTCCTATCACTACATGACACCAAGAACAGCCCAGTGCCATCCTCCTGACACCCACCCCTCAAATATTTATAGACATTAATGAGGTCACCCCTCAGTCTCCTCTTCTCCAAGCTAAAGAGACCCAGCTCCCTCAACCTCTCCTCATAAGGGAGGTGTTCCACCTCTCTTATCATCTTTGTTGCCCTACGCTGAACTCTCTCCAGCAGCTCCACATCCCTCTTGTACTGAGGAGCCCAGAACTGGACACAATACTCCAGGTGTGGTCTCACCAGGGCAGAGTAGAGGGGGAGAAGAACCTCTCTTGATCTGCTAACCACCCCTCTTCTAATCCACCCCAGGATGCTGTTGGCCCTCTTGGCCACAAGAGCACATTGCTGGCTCATAGTCATCTTGTTGTCCACCAGGACCCCCAAGTCCCTTTCCCCTACACTACACTCCAACAGGTCAGTCCCCAGCCTATACTGGTACCTAGGGTTGTTCTTGCCCAGATGCAAGACTCTGCACTTACTCTTGTTATAGCTCATTAGATTTTTCTCTGCCCAGTTCTCCAGCCTGTCCAGATCTCGCTGAATGGCAGCACAGTCTGCGGGGGTGTCGGCGACACCACCCAGCTTTGTGTCATCAGCAAACTTGCTGACAGTGCACGCCAATCCCTCATCCAAGTCATCAATGAATAGATTGAACAGGACCGGTCCCAGCACCGACCCCTGGGGCACTCCACTAGATACAGGCCTCCAACTAGACTCTGTCCCACTGACCACCACTCTCTGGCTTCTACCCTGTAGCCAGTTTACAATCCACCTCACTACCTGAAAATCCAGGCCACACTGCCTCAGTTTGTCTGCAAGGATGCTGTGAGAGACCGTGTCAAATGCCTTTCTTAAGTCAAGATAGATCACATCCACGGCTCTGCCATCATCCATCCACCTGGTTACACCCTCATAAAAGGCTATCAGGTTGGTCAAGCATGACTTTCCCTTTGTGAAGCCATGCTGACTGTCCCCGTAACAACTTTACTGTTTGTCAGCGGCATGATAGAATGCATGAAAAAAACTCTCTCTCCAAGAAGCCACAATTATTGAACGTTAAGTGTAGATCAGTATGGGACACAACTCACGGCAGATTAAAAGCAGACACACTCTGTAGCCTCAGAGACTGCCTACAGCAGACACACTCTGTAGCCTATAGACTCTAACAGCACTATACAAGCTGACCAACTACCTGGCCTTTAGTCCTCTGAGAACTTTGGACATGATTACTACCGTCATTGCACACAATAGTCAGACACTTCTCCACAGACAAAAGTCTGTGTTTTAACAAATTAAAATGAAAAATGTCAGTGAAGGAAAACTGGAAGACATAAAGCCAACAGGTGTGCACGCTCTGCGGAGCAGTCGCTGCAACACGGCAGGAGACACCTCAGCCTAAAGACAGCGCCAGTTTTCCAGGCATAGCACAACAGCACTAAGAACCCTCCTACTTTCTAAAAATTATTCCAAGTAAAGCATTTGGTCTATGACACTTTGCTCCCTGTGAGCCTCTTCTGTAAGGAGTATGAGCCTGAGCAATCCTTCTCCTTTCTAGCTGCATTACATCCTTCAGCTTGAGGCTCCTAACGCTTCATAAACACGTGTGAACACACCCCTCTTTGCAGGTATGCTCTCTTCATTGATGATTCCTGGCAAGTATTTTCTTTCTGTACTTTTGTCACAGGAGAAAAATGCATGCTCTGAAGCCAACTACTTTGCCTGCAAAAATGCTAAGTAACTTTTCTAAGCACCCAGCAGGATGTTTCTCTGCAGTGCATGTATTCCTTTCCCAATAAATTACTCTGGAAGTTATCGTTTCTCTCCCCCTGAATCATGTTACTGTTACTGACAGTCTAGATGTCAAAATATTTTTCTTCAGTGTGTACTTGCAAATGTTAGAAATGACTGTCAGGATTTTGAGCTTGGATGAAGTTTGCTTGATTTCAGAAAGAGAACCAATTTTTAAATATCGTTGCTTTGCTATTGAAGAATAAGTTGAAATAAAGCAAGGGCAAAAACCCACTCGAAAAACACAGGCATTACCAGCTGTTCTTCTAGACCAAAGCACACTTTATTAAAAAGTATGATTACCTACAGATAGGACTTAATAACAGTGGACTGCAGACAGGTCAAGTGGCAATGGAGCACCTGTTGTGGAGAGATTACACATCTTCTCTCTCTGCTTAGAAAAGTGGCAGGACATGCTTTGCATCAGATTTACAGTGACAGGGAGGAAGCCTAGAAAAACACACTTGTGGAGCACACATATTTCCCCCAAACAGAGTGATGAATTTGAGTTAGATATCCAAAAGTTGAGCAGAGAATGTGAACCATACAGGCTGTGGAGGAAGGCCAAGAAAGGACAAAGAACAAGTGCCAACTCAAAGCATGAGAATAGGTTCAGCTGAGAAGTTCTTTTTAAAATGCTGATATCTATGTAAAGACAAACAATGATACCTTAGGCATCGGGAGGGCTAATTACCTCTATTCCCCTGGCAGTTCTCAGATATATGGGAAAGACAGAGTGCCCCAACAAGCAGCTGGAGGGCTACTCTCCTCAGACTTTGTGTAACAGTAAAAGAGTTCTGTTGGTTTGTTTAAGGATTGTGTCCCTGACTGTCGGGACACTACCACAAGCAAAATCGTATGAAAGCAAAAGATGGCCTTGCAAGACTTTGAGAAATTCGTCGCTTCTCAAATGAGCCCTGTGCCAGCCCTTCTCCCTGCATCAGCTGCTACAGATAACTGATCTTTGCGTTAGGAATTTGAGACTGTGCTACGCCAGCAGTGCCGACACTTGCTGCCATGGTTCATCTGCATGCTGCAATGACTTCCCTGACGCATCCAGAAGTTCACCAGCACACGCGCAACAGATTTGGTTGGATCAAAAATTTTGAACCTGTGTTGTGTAGCATGATGAGAAAAATGAGGAAAGGCAACAGTAAGACCCGACTGCTATTGAAAGAACTCTTCACACAGGCTGTTGTTATTATTCCCCTACTGTATTTCAAAAGACAGGGCGGCTGGGAGTACGCCAGATGAATTGTTCTGGTAGGGCTCAATGTCCTCCTGAGGAGAGGGGCAATAGATTTTCCTGAAAAGGATTCATGAAGAAATATAACAGGAAGCCTTTAATGATCTGCTTAAGAGATAAGGCAAAACATGGCTGGGTATCTCTTTACAACTAAATACCTTTTGTAATTGCTGGACTCTGTCCTAATTAGCTCTGATACATCAGACGACTGCTTTGTGAGCTGCTTGGTTAAAACATGTTGTTCTGTTCGACTTCCTTTCAGATGTTCTACAGATAACACTATTAGGCTTACCTTACTGCCTCTATGATAGC
Source organism: Rhinopomastus cyanomelas (assembly GCA_013400115.1). NCBI lineage: Eukaryota > Metazoa > Chordata > Aves > Bucerotiformes > Rhinopomastidae > Rhinopomastus > Rhinopomastus cyanomelas. The sequence goes on along the minus strand of VXBP01002143.1, from coordinate 15,110 downwards.
AGCACATACACGCATGCAATGAATTTGATTCGCTCTCTGAATAAACTGTCCAATGCTCAAGTTGAGATTTACCTCGTTCTAGTTTACCACTTGTACATCCACTGATTGCCTGAAAGTCCTACCTGGTTCACTGAAGCATGTATGTATTTAAATCTGCATCTCTCTTTCCCAAAGTTTTCTAGCCCCTAAAATTTTCCTACAAGTCCTCCAACAAATTTATTAGCAAACAAATAAGTAAACCAATAATTAATTCTCAACTTTTCAGATTCCATGTCTTCAACAGGAAACCTAAAATATGGATTCTACTTTTTCTTGAACCTCTCTGTCCTTTGCAATTAATATCAAGATACAAAAAGCTCTATCTCACAGCTTTCACAGCAGAAAGTGATTTAAAAAACTTAGCTGAACTTGGAGGATGCAGTACATCACATACCCGCATATTGAGGAGAACAGTGAGAAGCAGCTATACTTCTTGGAGTAATTAAAAGCTATAGTACAGTTGTAGCTCACATGGCAAATGCCAATGAGTTTTGCCACGACCTGAATGGTAAAGCCCACTGGCATTACCCACGCCGATGAGCTGGGCATTCTGCAGAGAAGTCCACGTACCTTTGAGCAGAGGAAAAGCAAAGGAGCGTTTTTCTAGAAAACATTTGGAACTTTGAACACAAACTCCACTGCTTTCCTTCGGTGTTTCAATCTTACTCAGTTCCCTCTGCGAAGGACTATGCCTCTGTGTACTCCTGGTAAAGAAATGCATTTGCTTGTGAGGAAACAGCAAGTTTGATAGATTTAATTTACTGAAGAAAACTATCTGCAAGACCATAGAACTGCTTACGTCAGAAGAAGAAAGAGTATTTTGGAAAGACTAATCAGAAATTCCTATCAAGCAGACCTCCATTTCTCTCTCAAATAAGAAGTAAACCAATTTACACACAATGCAACAACTAAGCCTGTATGCTTTCGTGTCCTCAATATACACTTGGTTTCATTAAATTTGACTCAACTAAATCTTACACATTTCTCATCAATATAAATTTGTCCTATTTGCAAAATCTGAAACACTCTCCCTGATGTAATTTTACTAGTTACACTGAAGTCATTAGCTGGCATTATTTTTCCATTTTAAATACCCACAGGCACGATTCTAATTTCACATCCCAGAGTTAAGCTTCTAATACAAACAATTACATGTTCATGGTGAAAAACTTGCTGAATATTAATGTAAAGCAGTAGTCATTGTCTATCTGTTAAGTCTGTAAAGCAAGCAGCTAGTAGTTAACAGTTTAATTTTTAATCTCTAACCCTTATAGTGTTCATTGTTTATTTATTGCTACTTTATAAACTTTCCAGAACTGACAGCTTAGCTATGGATTCTTACATCTCTGAATAACTGTAGTGGAAGCACTTCAAAGCTGGGCTTAAGAGGGAATGATTAGTTCAGCAAGACAATCTTTACATAATTGAAGAATTGATATGCCTTACAATACACAAGTTCTTTCCTCTGTAAATAATAACATGGTTTGTAAAACACGGTACATGAAAACAAACGTGTAAGAATTGGATGAGACAACTTCAGTAAGTGTTTTCTCCAGAAGGAAAGCAGCATGTCACTTATTTTCCTACATAGTCTACTAACTGCGTCACTTGGTAGATGCTGTTTCCTTTTTAGCCTTGGCAACTGTGCAGATTTGTGCTCCGTAGTCAAAACGACTGTGCTCCATCAGGAAAGAGAGGTGCACATAGGTAGTACAGCATTCAAAAGTGTTACCCTGAAGAAAGAGTGATTTCTCATGGTGTGTGGATCGGGGTTTTGATTCCCAGCACAAAAAGAGCTCATGATAAAGATCAGCAACAATTTGTCCAACTGTCCCTACATAAAAATCTAACTTGCAACCAAATTAACAATTACTCAGAGGTAGTAAGGCGTTAGCGTAGTAGTAGAGCATTTATAAGGTTCATAAGCTTTTAGAGGTTCCAATTTATTTTAAACTGGGGTTTTATCCCTATGACAGCAATCTCACAGCATCACAGAATCATCATGGCTGGAAAGGATCTCCAGGGTCATTGAGTCCAACCTTTATCCTAGTATCTAACTGCTAGACCATATCCCTAAGCACCGTGTCCACTCATTCCTTAAACACCTCCAGGGATGGTGACACCACCATCTCCCTGGGCAATCCATTCCAGCACCTAACCACCCTCTCAGTAAAGAATTTCTTTCTAACATCAACTTAAGGCCATTTCCCCTCGTCCTACCATCACTAATTGGAGAGAAGAGACCAACACCAGCCTTACTACAACCTCCTTTAAGGTAGTTGTAGAGGGCAGCAGCCAGTAATGAAGTCACACTTATCATGACAAGCTTTAATCTAATGGATTATGCTACCCCATAATACAGTGATCTGTTCTGGCATTTAATTTTATATTCATGTCATTCTTAAATACCTTTCAGTGTGCTACACAATATTGTGCATGGATAATTACCATAAAGCTTCTCAAGAAGTGGCTTTCCCCTTTAGCTGGTGTTTTCTTTTTGTTGTAGTATTACTCTGGGGGTTTTTGGTAAGGGTGGTCTGGTTGTCAGGGATGCTTTTTAGCTGAGGGTACTTCAGTGCCTTTAACTTGGTTTCCAGCACAGCACTGTAAGTGTCCCTCAGTATTGCTCACGGACGGCTGGGGTGAACTGCGGTGCTTTGTTTGCAACAGTGACTTGGAAGAACTTTTAGAAGGAGGGCTTGCTGTGATGGAATAAATGTCACGTATCCATGTTCTGAGGCACCCCAGTGTTGGTTACACAGCTGTGTAACTTTTGACTAAGGTGCTGTTATAGTCACTAGCTACAGCTGGGGCAAAAAACCAACAAACCCACCCAAAACCCCAACAGTCTGATCATTTCTGCTTTTTGCCAGACAGCTTGTAATTTTAAGAGAACATTAACACTTTACACAGCTAGTAGAAAACCATGTCAGCAACAGAAAGAAGAGCTGGAATAAGTCACTAGCCAAGAACCTGGCCACAGGAAAAGCTTCAATGTACCTAGCAGTTAGATACAACTTGTGCACTTTGGTCTTGCCTCCCCTCATCTGTTTGTTCCTGACTCTCACTTTTGTTGTATGTGAAACCAAACCCCTCCAACTGGAGCACAGAAAACTGGTACCATCTTGCCTATATCTTCCCCGGACTTTTTTGCAGACCACTGACAGCTAGCATTTACATTGCAAAACTAGTAACACCTGCTCCAAAAACACGTGAAAGCAAGCAGTTGATTCATTAAAGAGGCTGAACAGTAGATATGGAAGAGTCATTCATCACTAACGATGCATATTGCTACTTAGGCATAACAATGCATAAGTTTTCAGGGAGAACAGAAGCACCAACAGCGCAGGATGCCTTCTCCAGCATGTGATGATGTAACTGAAATTGCAAGAACAGCTGTTTCTTCCCAAGTTTCTGAACAGAGCTCTGGTAAGCATTCAAACTTTGCAAGCTTATGGGACTGATCCTGCCAAACACTGAGCACAAAGTGTGGTCGATATTCTGTAACTTGCACGTTCAGGTCTGTAGCAGGAAACTGGCCAGCGTGATCCCCATCCACAAGAAGGGTCGGCTGGAGGATCCTGGGAACTACAGGCCTGTCAGCCTGACCTCAGTGCCAGGGAAACTGATGGAGCAGGTTATCTTGGGGGCAATAACTGCGAACCTGAGGGATGGCCAAGGGCTCAGGTCCAGCCAACGTGGGTTCAGGAAGGGCAGATCCTGCCTCTCCAACCTGATCTCCTTCTATGATCAGGTGACCCGCTTGGTGGATGTGGGGAGGCCTGTGGATGTGATCTATCTGGACTTCAGCAAGGCCTTTGACACTGTCCCCCACAGCAAACTGCTGGCTAAGCTGTCAGCCCACGGCTTGGACGGCAACACTCTGTGCTGGGTTAGGAACTGGCTGGAGGGCCGAGCCCAGAGGGTGGTGGTGAATGGTGCCACATCCAGCTGGCGGCCGGTCACTAGTGGTGTCCCTCAGGGATCAGTGCTGGGCCCCATCCTCTTTAACATTTTCATAGATGATCTGGATGAGGGCATTGAGTCAGTCATCAGCAAGTTTGCAGATGATACAAAGCTGGGGGCAGATGTGTCTGAGTTGGAGGGCAGAAGGGCTCTGCAGCGGGACCTTGACCGCCTGGACAGATGGGCAGAGTCCAACGGGATGGCGTTCAATAAGTCCAAGTGCCGGGTGCTGCACTTTGGCCACAACAATCCCATGCAGAGCTACAGGCTGGGGTCGGAGTGGCTGGAGAGCAGCCAAACAGAAAGGGACCTGGGGGTGCTGATTGATACCCGCCTGAACATGAGCCAGCAGTGTGCCCAGGTGGCCAAGAGGGCCAATGGCATCCTGGCCTGCATCAGGAATGGTGTGGCCAGCAGGAGCAGGGAGGTCATTCTGCCCCTGTACTCTGCACTGGTTAGGCCGCACCTTGAGTACTGTGTCCAGTTCTGGGCCCCTCAATTTAGGAAGGACATTGAGGTGCTTGAGCGTGTCCAGAGAAGGGCAACGAGGCTGGTGAGAGGCCTTGAGCACAAGCCCTATGAGGAGAGGCTGAGGGAGCTGGGATTGTTTAGCCTTGAGAAGAGGAGGCTCAGGGGAGACCTTATTGCTGTCTACAACTACCTGAGGGGTGGTTGTGGCCAGGAGGAGGTTGCTCTCTTCTCTCAGGCAGCCAGCACCAGAACAAGAGGACACAGCCTCAAGCTGCGCCAGGGGAAATTTAGGCTTGAGGTGAGGAGAAAGTTCTTCACTGAGAGAGTCATTGGCCACTGGAATGGCCTGCCCGGGGAGGTGGTGGAGTCGCCAACTCTGGAGCTGTTCAAGGCAGGATTGGACGTGGCACTTGGTGCCATGGTCCAGCCTTGAGCTCTGTGGTGACAGGTTGGACTTGATGATCTATGAGTTCTCTTCCGACCTTGGTAATACTGTGATACTGTGAAGTGAGACACAGAAAAAGCAAAAACAATCATTTACTTAAAAAACCCCCAACAAATTATATGATTTGCAACAACAGAATTTAAATTTTACAGTAAGATACTTGTCCTCCTTTTTGTACAGGAAATGATTATAACCAGAGCAGGACCAGTGCAAATTTCTTAAGGTTATCCCTTGGTCATTTTTATATGAGAAGAAGAAATGTGTCCACATTTTCACAACTGTAACGTAGTACAAATTGCATCAATAATTTTGTGGTATCCAGACAGTTATTGAGACTCGAGTGAAGTGGTAAACTTGAATGCTTACCTGTCTGTAACTAAGTGAATTCAATAGGGACTGAGGATTTTCTTTTTTTCCAATCGAGAGAGAGGAACCTTAAGAGGGATATTCCTCTCCTTCATACAAAGAACCCACTGGACAAGCACTAATTTCGTTGTAAAGTAAACATTTGCATCTCTACTACTTGCAGAAAAGGTACTGATTTAAACACATCAAGCTTTGGAAAGCATTGACCATTCTTAGTGAGGCTGTCCCTTGCTGCACCCCTTCCCGAGAGGCTCTTCTTCCAGTGAGACCAATGGCATTTTCTTTCATCTCACGTGACACACACATGTCACGTGACTCACACATCCAGGGAGAGAAAGAAGCACTATGGTTTCATGTTCCTCACAAGGAACTAATTTAATGACCAAAAAAAAAATCCAAACCAAAACCTACCAGAGAAGAACAGCTCACTAACTCACTCTAGTAGTACTGAGGATATTTAAACAAATAAATATACAACTGCAAACATTCCAACAGAAACCAAACCATACAATGAGAAATTTTCAGGTGGGGCATTCTCTGAACCATTCCTAAGCTAAGGTTTTCAAGTGAAATGCAGCTGATGAGTGGAGGCAGCAAGGGAAAATGTCTACTTAAAGGCAGGGTTAGTTTTTGGCTATATGAATGTCAAGCTTCTGGTAAAAACTATTTGTCTTCCTCACACCATCTTGATGTTCTCAGTTGTCAGAGGTCTCATCCAACTCTTACTCATATGCAGAAGACACAGTGCTTTTCTAGAATAGAACATACCTCTTGATAATACCAATTTTATAAAAAAACCCATAAAAACTCCACAAAAAATGTCCCAACCCAAACAAACAAAAGGAACTTAAAAAAACCCCACCACACTCAAATGTTATTAATGTAGAACCTGTTTTATCTTTCATTCCCAAGTCAAAAGCACATTTACATAAGCATGTTTTGGCACAATCCTTTCCTTATCAAGTCCTACGTCCCCAACTGACAGGATGCCACTTTATTTTGATAAAATTCTAAAATCTAAGAGAAGAAATAGAGTTGCATGGCCTACAGTACCAGTCTTCAAATTCAAGAGTCAAGTTTTGTTTTATTTTATTTGAAATGCCCCACCTCACCAACTGGTCTAAGGGAATCCTGAATTCTGTTTAGACAAGGATGGAGAATTGTTATTCTCTGTGTCTACCAAACGTATGATGAAGCTTCCTGAGCCACTGCCTTAACTCTGGACAAGACATACCTAGCGTCACAGAATCCCTTCTGCTATCTGAGCTTTTAAAACTTCTGTCTGTACCTGATTATAAGATTTAATATATAAAATTACTTGTGCCAAGTACAGGATTTTAAGATACTGCATAGGCAGACGTAGTAGGCAATAGACAGGAAAGACTCAAAGATTACAACCAAAATAGTTCTTCAGATTGGTTATTGAAGATTCTGTTGGTTTAGACATCCACCAGAAAGTTATCAAAAAGCAAGACAGGCAACAGTTGAGGCTTTTAAAATAAATAATTCTATTATTGAAAACATTGGTCTACAAGGCACTAAAATTCAGGAAGAGCATGTGACATTGCCCACTTAAGGAAAAAAGTCAAAAAACACCAGATAATAAGAACATATTTGGATAATACCATATTTGGCTCCAGGACTTAGAAAAGTAAACAACATATCCAGTCATCTAGTTTTCTGAGTGGCATGAACAGCTCCTTTCAAATGTCTACACAAAACCCCTCTTTAGTTGTTTTTAATTGCAAGCCAGAAAGCCAGCAGGCTACAAAGGTATTAGCCTAGCATCTAATGGTAAGTCAATACAAATACGCAGCCACAGAAACACAACACTGCTTCACCACACCCCCTTGACAGCATTTTCCAAATCCTATCAAGTTACAGCTGTCAATCTGAAGAGGAAGGCAAGTGTTGTAAAGGCAATGGTTTTATTAGCAGCCTCTCAACAGTTGTAGCTCACTTTGCACCATTTTTGACGAGCCGAGATACTCGTTCATATTCACCTGCAACTCCCGTGGAAGGTGGCATGGCAGAAGCTGCCCCACCCAGCACCTAGTGGGAGGGTGGACACTCACCTAGTAGGTGAGTTCTGAAAAACCTAAGTGCAAGCAGGCCCACATTTGGAATGCACACGGATTGACACAGTCACAATTACAGGTTCAGGGGAGGACGGGAGTGAGCTAAAAATAAACCTACTACAGAACCACTGTAAAGGAGCCACTTCCTGCACAAGTTTGTTTGCAGTATTATGTCACCAACTCTGCAGAAAATGACAGTATAATAATATCAATCTCCAGAGTGCAGAAAAACTCGTATGATACAGCAGTAGCTCTTCTAATAGTTGCTTCTTCTACTGGCAGAACTTAAGCAAACAGGCAAGTGTGTTTGTGCCAGCATGCGGAGGACTGCTCTCTCTTACCCAGAAAACCTACCAAACATAAAAAAACTCCATTTCTGAATTTCATGGAACAGCTCAAAATACAGGTAATACAAATCCAAGGGTTTCCATGTTTAGAAAAAAATTGTTGCATGTTTATTATTTTCAAGTAAGTAACAATTCCTTTGAAGTTTCTGTTGCTCAGGGAAATGTTTTGATTTGTGTTGACACGCTGCACTGTGGCAGATGTTACTGCTAAAGTGATAGCTCCGTGTACTTCTTGTAACTATGAATTACCACTTAAATTCCAGACAAATTCAAGCATTAAGCCTTTCAGATACCATTCAAGTTTTAAAATCAAGCTAACAGAGGGGAGGAGAGAGCAAAAAAGACAAAACTTACTGTATGATTGAAGGAAGAGAGAATGACATTAAACAACCTCTATAACTAAAGCATTTAGTAACACAAGAAAAAGCTCCTATCTGTAATGTATTTCCTAGATTAGCTTACTTTCACCCCTCTCACTACCCAAGATGAGTAGGCATTTCTGAGACCAAGGAGAATCTTGTTCACCAACACAGTGATAAAGAATACTGGAAAGTGTTTCCAACATTTTTTAGTTTCCATAATCATTCCTCTAAACATGTATTGGGTTTTTCTTACAGCTAGCAAAGACATTTGACTTATGTGCATTCTAAAGATTAAAAAAATAAATCTCTTGCGTTTAGGTAAGTTTCCCCTACTTTTCTGACCACCATCAAAATATCATATGGACCATTGCACAACACTCCTCAGAACTCTTATAAGGTAGTACAGGGATCATGCAAATTGCAGATAACTTTACTATGAACTAGCAGCTGCTGCTAAAATTAAAAAACTCAAGTACTGCAGGGTTTTTTTGTTCCAAATTTTGAGAACAATGTAATTTAGTAATTTAAGCTTTCCTGCTTTTATCCTGAAGAAATGAAGAAAAGAGTAGTAAAAGATGCAGAAACCCCCCAACTGTTAATGAATACAGGAGGTTCAACAAAGGAGGCTACTTTCTCCATGACTACTGTCAGGTTGTGTCAGTTTATGCTGCTTTCCTTTCCCTTACATGCTCAATCGTCACACATTTCACACAACTTGACTAAAATCTGGCAAGGTGGCAATAACACGTTAGATGTGTTTTGTAAGAACACAAAATGGCATCCTGTGGGTTCTTTTGCAGATCCTGTTTTCTTCTTTGCTGTTTTTCAAGACGTATGTATACCTCGTCACTCAAATCTAAGATCGCCATCTTGTCACATTTCTCTGGGACTACTGCAAAAGGATTTGTCTCACAGCTCCCCTGAGCTATTATAAGCCTAATGTTGACTCCACACCTGAAAAGCCTTTTTTTTTCTGTAAAAAAAGGCCAACAAACCAGCAGTGTCAGTCAAGATCACACATGCATCCTGAGGTGCCTCATACTAATCTGTGACAGTGTAAGGAGGAGACCGTTACGCTCACTTCCCCAGCAGCTCGTGGTCTGCAGCTGCATAGAACCTCAAAACACCAGGAATGAAAAAGGAACTTTAACTTCAAGAACCACAGTTTTTGTAGGCTTTGATACAATGAACCTTGCTGTAGGTTACTAGGAAGTATGTCTTGGACTCCAGACCATGAGATTTCAGTTGTATCCATTAGGGATTTATATACTGTTCATACAAACCTGACTTGGAAGTCACATCAGCTGTTAATAAGGTTCACTTGTGGAGAGCAAGAGCTATGGAGGATGGAGGCACAGAAAATAAAGCAAAGTTTGTGGTTCTGAGAAAGTGAGTTGGTGGTAGCTGCCTTCTGCAAGAAGAATTCTATGTCCAAACATGGAGAGAGGTTCCTTCACCAGATTATCTATGCTGAGATGTATAATGAAGTTCATCCTGCAGAAAACACACTGAAGTAATTGCCTTCAGGAAGGAGTAAATTTTGTATGATATCTTACAAAACATTTGGAGAGTTTGAGAATAAGCAGTCTTTGTTTTTGTGTCCAAAAGAAAAACGTGAGCAGCTCCATACTCCAAATGATAAGATCAAGAATGGCTGAACAGAATCAGTGTGGTATACTCCCACCACATAACCCTTCAGTTGAAATTCACAGCTTCTTTTTCAGAGACATACACATTGAACTTAATAAGTCAGTTTGCCACCCCATATTTTACATATGAGCAGCCAAAAACATTTTATATTTTGAAGACCAAGTCTTTTTTGACGTTCTCCAGAGAAATCTACCAAATCTGCTACTTTGTCTTGTCCCAGATCACAATGTAAGAGGACTAGGTCTCCTGTATTTGTAATCTGGAAGACTTGCAGCAAAGAACTTAATGTTTTTCAAGCAGCATCCTTGACACTAGACAAGTGCCATGAAACAGCAAACAAGCCTTCAGCCAGAACTCTCTATCAAGCTTTACAGGAGGTTTTTGGTAAAGATTCTTGAAAAGCTATCACACTTTTACTTTTTAAAAAATGGTAGGATTACCACCATCTCTAAAAAGGTCTTCCCTTTATTGGCAACAGCAAGCTAAGCATTAATTGATGGTGGTGAAAAGTAGTATTAATGTGAGAGTAAAAAGTAGATCTGGAGTAGGTCACCCTTCCCCTGATCCATACTTTATGAAATGACTTTTCTGAGATTGAGTTTCTAGATGTGCTTAAGCATGGTGTATTTGTGAAAGAACACCGATACTGCAAATACCACCGCTACCTTTGACATCAAGCACGACAGTTTGAATCCCAGCACTGAAGCTTAATCCTTCTTCGATGCCCATTTTCTTGCAGTGATTTCAGGAATAGCTTTTGAGCTTAACAGGGCATCAAGTGGTATATCTATTCAGGAGAACTTTAGAATTACCTTCTGCTGTTTCCCACATTAGTTTTCAAGATGCAGCACATTAACTTTGCATCTCAATTTCAAGCTGCAATGATCAGCATGACAAACACCTACCTCGAACACAAAGTTCTCTCTGGCATAAACTACTTGGCAACTGTACACACAACTCACATCCTTCAGTCTCTTAACAAACTGGGCAAGTCTTGCAGCCTGATAAGGCAACACTGTGTTTAGGTGGAATGCGCAAAGAACTCCACATGGAAAATTAATGGGGTTGAAAACATACAAGAGAAAGGAATCCAAAGAGTTCTGCTTAGTCCAGGAGTTTTATTGATCTATAACTTTCACACAATAGCTAGCAAAGTACTTCTGGTGTCAGAACCAAAGTTCTGAAGTCACAGATTACTTTGGAAATTAAATTAAGCCAAGACCTAATGAGTTAATTTCCCTTGACACAGAACAACACTGCAGTTTCCTTCTGAAGAATTTAAGGACATATTCCTTCTGGAGTCAGCTTTCTTCAGGGCCTACCTTAGAGTGGGAGGCCAGCATCACATTTGCCTAACAGTCTCTCTAACATCACTGTTAGCTCTCAAAATTGTCTGTTTGGAAGGGCAGGGACTATTAGTTTCTGCAGGCATTTTCAAGAAAACATTATTTAACAATCTGAGCTTTGGCTACATCTTGACACACCAAAACAATACACAAGTCTTCACAGCAGCCCTTCACATTACCCAAGCAGTAGTTCAAATACAAAAAGCAAATGAAAATTCAATTAATGCAATCCATGCAGGATGCAGGGAGTAACAGTGGTGCTGATGTGGTATGAGTTCAGAATTTTCTCATTATAGTGTCAGTTAACGTCTCACTTCCATGAGGTCTTCTCAATCGCTCTGTCATTTAGAAGACACCTTGCACAACAAAACAGCCGTACAAGTCAAATAGTTTTGCCTACTATTGTGTTTATACTGTTTATCCCAATTTATGTTTCTTCTTTGCAGTATGCAGAGTATAAGACCTCGTAGTCAAAACCCACAGAAATAATCTGTGCCAAAGTACCTTATTTTTGGTACCCATCAGCAGAGTTCTTGGCCTTGGGTTAGACACCCAAGGAAGCACTAATGAGAAAAGCTGAGCAGCCATACAAAAATACAGATGAAAGTAGATGTTTGATCATAGTCCTGCTGTCACTGTTTGTAGACCACAGCCTATTCTTAGAACCAAAAATAACTTCGTTTTTTATCTGGACTCCAAACTCAAAAGGACTTTAAATGGAACTTTGTCTCTTATACCAGTACTCTAACAAACTGGCTACTGGCTCTTTTTATTAAGATATGTAACCTCAGGAAACTCGCGTTTTAACTGCATTTGCACCAGAAAGCATAGCTACATGATGCCAGGTGCCATGACATATTATTCTTCTGCATTTTTAAGACTTTGCCTTTACCAGATCTCAAATCAGTTCCTTGGTGAGCAGTGCAAGCCTGCAGAACACCTACAGAAGCAGAAATGTTGCTTCAATTTTGTAAGTACAAGTGGCAATTCATCAAGAAGGAATAGAACTAGCAACTGTTCTGATTCAATGTCCCTTACATAGTTTGACTTTTGACTCGATTAATGTAATTTCTAAAGGCAGTTATCAGCTTTGCTGATTCTTTAGAGTGTTTGGCAGCTCTGAAACAGGTACCTCTCTAAGGAAAGAAAATTCAGATGACACAGAAAACATCTGTCCAGACACTGCACTTTGGCTAGACATTGCAGAAGTGATACACAGATATTACAGAAAATTGTTAGATCTTAGGAAAAATATCCCTCATTATGAGGGCACTGTGGGAAGGCACTGAACAGGCTACCCCGGGAGGCTGTGGATACCGCTTTCCCTGTAGTGTTCAAGGACACGCTGGACCTTGTTCTGGGAAACCCGGTCTCCCGAGAGTGATCCCTGTCTGTGACAGGGTGGGGATTGAAAATGGAAGATCTCTGAGGTCACTTCTAATCTAAACCATTCTATGGTTCTAGCCAAATCACTTCCAGCAAAACAGATACGGGCACTAACAGCACACACCTGCAGATGGCTGGTCTACTTGTTAAAGCATCAGCACAGGGGCAAGACCTAATGATTTTCAAAACAATCAAAAAGCTACATAAGAAGCCTAGAGCTTCCTGGCCGTATAAGTAAATTACCGGGCTTGGAAAAAATAAAGAGGACCTTGGAGTCGCTGCATACGGGTCAAGGAACCCATGATGCCCAGGTGACACGCCACCGAAAGGCTGTGGGTAGGCTTGGTCTCATGAAGAAGATTAAGCGAGCAGAGCACCTGAAGGCCCTTGCCTATCAACACCCCGAAGAAATGCAGCGAAGAAATGACGAGATTTACTCACGAAATCCCGACTCCGGTCCCGCCTACGCTCCAGCCCCTCTCCAGCCCCCGCCTCCACTCCCCAAGTCCGCTCACAGCGGCGCCGGCCAGAGCGGCACCGCCGGCAGTCCAGCCCCGCCCTCACGCCTGCAGCCCGCCGAAGCCTCGCGAGAGACCCCCGCGCTCGCCCCACCCCCGCGACACGTGAGCACCGCCGGGCCCGCGCCGCTCCACCTGTCAGCGGCTGGCGGGGAGGGTTCCCTCAGCCGCCCCGCCCTTCTGTTCTCCCCTCGGCTCAAACCGCTCGCGAAGGATTTCGAGCACCGCCACGCGCTCGTCCGTCAGCGCTTTAAGCCAGCTCCCACGTGACGGCAAAAGAAGTCCGTGTCCCGCTACCAGCCGGACCTCCGCTCCTCGTGGCGGCTGAAGGCAGGAGCCGCGCTGCGGAGACCGCTCTAGCTTCAGCTGCCGCCTTGCGGCGTGGGTGTCACCCGCCGCCCAACCACCCCTTAGGCGGCTGCTTCTTCGCTTCCTCCCTCCCATGGTCGGAGCGAGCGCCGGCCCAACTGCCTGTATGGTGAAGCCACTATATTCCAAGTCGCGCCAAGAGCGCCACACCTGCCCGAGCCAGGACCAGGGCGGGCGACGGCTCTCCCTCGGCCAGTGCCGCACGACAGCCACACGTCAAACGTTAGCGAGGGCCACAGCTCACCGACGCCCGTTTCCCCAGCTCGGAACTCCGTTACGCAACTCCGCCTGTAAGCCGAGCGCAACGCCCCGACTCCCACATGGCTCACCAACACCCGCCACTCCCGAACCACCCCCCAACAGTGCCTCGGCCTCTGATTTTTAAAGGCACACGACAAACTTGCTACCGCTGGGTAACCGAGAAGCTATTCTGACTGACAGCCCACTCCACCTCTCATAAACAGCGACTCCTCGAAGACCCACTCCCCTCCCTCAGACGCAGTCCAATAGAATGAGGTCTGCGAGGGAGGAGGGTGCCGAAGGCCAACCTAGCCGAAGCGCAGCGGTGGAAGAGCACTATGACTGACGTAAGTCAACAAAGGTCACGTGCGGCGCCGCGATGGCGACGATTGGCCGGGCAGGCCCGGGCAGGCGGGGCGGAGAAGGAGGTGGGGGGGTCACGGTGGCGGCGTGGGGTTCGCTGTGTGACACAATTACAACAACTTTGGGCCGAGCTGGGGAAGTTTGTGCGGGCGGCAAACACACCCCGCGCGGCGGGGCGGGCGGGGCCCCCGACACCCCGGATCCCCGCACACCCCTCGCCGCCGGGGCGAGCGGTGCNGGGGGGGGGTTGCGATCGTGAGTTAATTACGCTGCGTTTCCATGAAATCGTGCGGAGTGTCGCTCGCCGCTGCCGCCGCCTCTACTGCTCCTTTCGGTGATGAGGAAAAGAAAATGGCGGCGGGGAAAGCGAGCGGCCAGAGCGAGGAGGACTTCGCCAGCTTGACAGCCGAGGAGAGAGAAGCCCTATCCGGCCTCGACAGGTACCCGCTCCCCACTCCGCCCTGGCCGCCTCCGTGTCCCGGCTCGGCCCGCGCTCCCTCCGTGTCCCCCCCTCCCCTGCCCGCAGCTCCCAGCTCGGGAATGCGTGTGTGCCCGTGTGCGGGGTTCCCGGCCCCCGACGCCGCGCTCTGCCCTTGCCCGCCGGGAGCGAGCTTGCCTGCCCGTGCAGGGGGCTGACTCTCGCTAACGCCTGTGCTTCTCTCCCCTCCCTCCTGCCCGCTCCCCTTCTGCAGCCGACTCTTTGGATTTCTGAGGCTTCATGAAGATGGCGCCAGAACGAAGGCCTTGCTGTTAAAGGTAAGCGCGAGGGTGGATGTGGAGCGAGGCGGGGGGGGGGTAATGGGGGGAGGGGAAGGAGCCGGCCCGGCCCAGCCGCCCCCTCCCTCCGGTCCCCCGGGTCCACACGGTGAGTGTGTGCGTGCGAGTGTATGTGCTGGGCACCGCCACGTCCCGGGATGCGCGGCCCCGCGGGCGGCAGTGCGCTGCGCCTCGCGCCCCGCCGCCGTCTCCCCACGCGTCGCTGCAGCCTTTGACCCTTTTCCCCCCACAACACACGTAGCCAGTGCGTCCCCCCGCACACTGAGGGAGCCGAGTCGGGGTCGGGTGCGGGACGACGGGAGCGCGGCCTTGCAGGCTCTCCTCCAGACACTTTCAGGATGTCCGTGCCGCCCCGGGACGGCAAAGTGCCGGGGCCAAAAGCAAACG